>CM026412.1:15717477-15742752 GCA_014858505.1 Corymbia citriodora subsp. variegata
TTTGCTATAAAACATTGTAAAATTACTCAAAGTAAATAGACATTAATAACTTAAAATAAAATTCTACTTTGTGATTGCATTTACTATTTGGCATAGCGATAGAGTACAAACACGAGTTAATAGTGTATATTAATAAACTCCATTTTGTAGAAGATGTCTTTTAACATCACCAAATAGAAAGAAAGAATGCCACGTGTTATTATTATTTTTTTTTGCATAACTATAAATTAAAAACTAAAATATAAAACTTGAATGGCATGCAACAGGTTGAGAAGTTCGGAAAGTTGAGACACGACGGGCACCAAAAGCTAAGTAAAATCCGACATCCACTCTTTCCCAGGATAGCCAGGGTCAAACTTAATATACACAATCGGGCTCCAATGCCGGCTCATGTGGTCGGACGGTTTTACCATTTTCCTTGTTTCTCCGAGACAACTCGACAGTTGAAATTAAGTGCCACGTTTTCTTGCAATAAACTGAATTCAACGGCGCGGAGGGAACGCTGGCTGGATGAGAAAGGAAAGAGGAAAAGTCCATTACACGTGAAATTTGACAATCAAATTACTTAGCACAAAATCGAAAAAGGATGTAACGATATCTTCTAGGTAAAAAAAGAAAAACTAACATTAGGATAATCCTATCACCACAAGATCTTGCTCTCTTTCTTGCTAGGTCAATGCGTTTGATAGGTATAGTCAATGCTATTTTGCAGGATCATTGCGAAGATTTGCTTGCACTCGTCAAAGATCAGTTTTGAAATAGAATTTTGAGAATTGAGCTTGTTAAATCTAATGAAAAAAAAATCATATTATCATCAATGAAAAAAACAAACTAAGAGGAGTATATACTAATAAGGGAGCTAATTGTAAATATCAAAAGTGAAAATATACGGAATTCCTTTTTCCTCCTTCATTTTCCCCCGCTTCTTTTAATTTTTTGACCCAATGATGATATTTGTAGCATGACAAGAATTGTCAAAAAGTCATTGCCTAGAAAAAGGCCTGGTCCATCTTGACATAATTGAGCATGCTTGAAATTGTCAATGTGGCCATCAATGATGCAAGATTTGAGATCAAGACCACTCTACCTTTGACATTTTTCTTCAAATTAAAATTTATGAGTAGATAGAGATTAATTAATTTAAGAAGGATCTTTTTACCAAGATATTTCCCAACAATTAATTTCAGATAGGTTTTTCAGCAGTAATTGGGTCTCATCTTCTTATAGTTTCCTCAAATAAAGTTTAGTCCTGCTTCGAAACTTGAAAGTGTTATGAAAGAGGAATTTTTCTTTTGGCTGTTTGTGGTTTTTCATTCAAATGTTCGATTTGACAGCTCTCAATTGGTCAAGTGATCATCACATTATTATTAATTGAGAGGAGTTGGGGGTTGAATTTTATGATTGAGGATGATATGATCTCTAATCTCGATAAGGTCGATAACCCAATGTTAATTTATTTTAGATATGTGGAATGAAGATGGTCCATTCTTCAGTCTTGCAAGAGGATCGGCCCATCATTTCAGTCTCGGAGGCCAATTTAGTAGAGTTGACCCGAGACTATATCAATTCTGGTCGGCCCAAGATATTGCTCGAGTGGCTGCCCAACATTGCTCATCCTTTTGATTTCGTTCTTGAACGTTTTAATTCAAAAAAAGAACTATAAGAATTAGGAAAGGCTGATAAAAACGGAATGATTGGATGTCTAATTAAAATCGTTATGTTGCTTCGGTGTTTATTAATCATTTTCTATCTGTGGTTACTCCCATCATATAAGATGTGAAATGAAGAATATACTCTTCATGGGGTTACACTTAGAAAAGAGTTGCTAGCATTGTGGTTCTTTCTCATTCTTTATGAAGTATGTATGAGAGAGAGAGGGAGGGGGATAGGGAGGGGGAGGAGGAGAGAAGATGGTGACGCTATGATTTTGGAATTTGATAGTGTGTGGTAAATTATATGTGAGATCAACACGTGTTACAATTTAAAAGAGTCATATATCTAAAAATGACATCACTAGTGTGTACAATACTGAACCCTTAATGATTGTAAATGATAGTTTATTAATGAGCATTTGACATCTCATATTCTCTCATAATATGATTAGGTCACTGGTGCAGAGGTTGAAGTAATCTCTCTGTTCTTGCCAATTCTTGCCCTTACAAAGTGATTGGCAATATCATTTGTACTTCATTGAATTTTGCGTTTTAAAAGTGGACGATTTGAGACCGCCGAGAATTAAACGAAAGGTGACTGATGGGAGGGTAAGTAGAAAGAGAATGAACTTTAGGGAAAGCCAATGAAGAATACAAAGGCAATACTAATAGGAACTTTTTTTTGGTCGAAAAATAGGTAACTTGACTTACCAATATTCTCAGAGGAAATTATCAAAATGCTACTTCGCATTTCACTTGCCCAATGAAATGGGACTCAACTCTTCAAAAGGAGAAAAAGAAAGGAAATGATACATATATTACCATGATTAATATCACAAAATATCTTGAATCGGTACTACTTAAACATATATACTTCAAAAAGAGAAAAAAATTCGGACTCATAAAACTCCCCAAAGTGGTACCACTATTTCAATTTTATCCTCCATTTCAATCCTGTCCAATTTGGCTGTTAAAACTTTGAGTGCTCAATCATCTTGAATTAAGCTATTTTGGACCTGCAAAGGGCCCTTGAGCCAAAGATTTGATGTTTGATAAAACAATTTCAAAGATTTTGGTGCAAAGTTTTGCTTCGAAAATGCTCAAAACTCAAGGTATAATTTGGACTTTAACATTTTTGGAATGCAAGTTGGGGGTTTAATGAAGTTTTTTTTCTTCCACTCTTACCATCACTAATACATTTGCAATAATACTTTACCCCTCAACCTTGGATAGGAGAGAGAAAGGTGTGGCTGATCGTGGCTGGGAAGTTTCGAAGAGGAGGCCAAGGGACGCTGGCGCAGCTTTGCCGAGGGACGTGCAATGTCGAGAAGCTTTGCGAGGGTCGCTCAACGCCAGATTTAGCTTGCCAAGGGTCAAGTGTCATGCTGGCTAGTCGTGTGACCCCAGCGTTCTGCCACTTGGGGTTGCACGACTCTAGCGTCGTGTCGCTTAATTTTGCTCAACCTTAGTGTCGCGTCACTGGGTTTACTTGACTTTAGAGGCGTGTTGCCTAGGTCACACGACATCAGCACCGCCTTTACTGTTGTGTCGCCTGCTGGTGCTTTCATCTACTACTGCAAGTTCCTTCGTTCTCTATTTTTAATTTCTTTTCTCTATACTAAAAATTGTTTTGTAATAAATATTTTACAAGTTTGTCAAACACCGTTCGCTTTTCATGAAAATCTTTTAAGTCAATACCCTTTGATTATATGCAAAGTCTTGGAAGCTAGAGCTCTCCCTTGGTATCTATCCAACGCAAGCTGCCTAGGAACAACAGAGGAACCGACTAATCTTTCCCGTATAGACCTTTCGATTTTTGAGACAATTAGATCAACACTTCCCTCAAGAAGCAAAGCTTTACTATCCCAGAATTGTAGAGTATGAAATATAGGCATCACTAATTGGATTAAGAAAGGTGACAAAAAATCTATGCGACGTATTTCATTGAACTTGGAAGACCATGACCATTCAATTTTGGATTAGTGCACTTTGCATCACACATCACAGAGAACGAGAGGGAAATTAAAAGGTTCTCAACCATGTCAGTAGCACTCTGCGAATTCTAATTGAAGGAGCAGACAAGACAAAACGGCGAAAAGCAAAGAGGCATGATTTTGAGTTGACATTGAAGGAGCAGACATTTACGAATTTCTGGTAGAGATGAGAAAAAAACAAGGGGAAGCAAGAGGCATTGGAATCAATATTACCCAGTTCGCATCCCTAGAATTGCTACCTCAACAAGTGGTGAGAGTGGAACCCATACTCTCGCCATTGTTGCAGACCATCTTGTCTTCTATGTTTAGTTCTGTTCCACTAGACTATCTTCTTCCTAGGTGTCCATTGAGAATTGTCTTCGAGTATCTTTCCTTGAAACTCCAATTTGTTTCCATTGGCTGACCGTGTTGGAAAATGGACCCTCAGATCATCCTCCCGTTGCTCGCATATTAGATGGAATCCACACTTCTTTATGCTTTCTTCCTGTGTTTTGAAGCAAACTTGGAAATGGCTCCAATCATTTTGCAAAAGCTTCTCTTCTCTCTCTCTCTCTCTTGCATGGGAGATATACCAGCCATACAAGATTGGATTTGAGTGAAAAAATATGTGTCGAATGATGATGATACACTTCTTTGCCATTAACATATATTCTGGCCTCAAATAGAATTAGCCAGCATTCATTATTCTGGCCAAGAGTAACACAAACTGCAAGCCCTAAGAACTCGTCACATAAGTCTGGGGAACCATGGAAGATATGGAGTCCTCTTCACAATGGAGAATCCATTTGGGCATCTCTCTTCCATTTACAAGAATCCCGACTTCCTGTCGTACAAATAGCACACATATCAAGCATTCAATTTTCTTTTTTTGGGGGATAGAGAGTTTGACCTTGAGTGATGACACATCAGCCACATTGACCCCTTCGCATTGCTTGCATTTATAAACAAACAGGTCTTTCCAATAATCATACTTGTTCATGAATGTTAGCAGATGAGTAAACTTGTTATTGAAAAGATTTAGGTACGTCAATTTAGGACAATTGGAAGCATTCTCAAGGAACTTCGCTTCTGATAGATTACAGTCATGAAGGTCTAGCCATGTAAGACTTGGGAATCCCAAATCACCTTTAGGATCAATTGAATTCTCCAAATTCTTTGGAAACATGGCAAGATTCAAGCAGTTCCAAAGATACAGAGTCCGGAGATTTTTCAACTTGTGAATGCTCAATGGAAGCCTTGTGAGGTTTTTGCAATATTCTAACCCTATTGGCTCCACAGAGACAAGATTTTCAATTGATGCAGGAAGTTCCTTAATAGCCATCCCATTTATTTCAAAATGTTTTAGATGTTCCGTCCTTTCCAAAATACCAGGGTGTTTCTCAAGTTTAGAGCAACCACAGAGATGAAGTTGTTGGAGAGACCTTGTCTTGAGTGTGCTTGGAAGGATCCTAAGATTAGAGCAATCACATACTGATAGAAGTTTTAACTTGTCAAGATCGCCGACAGATTGGTGAACCTCCGCCAAGCTTGTGCAACTTAAAATATCTAAGCTCTCTAGGTTTGGAGCCGATGAAAGATCAGGAACACTAGCTAGGGACTTGCAATCGTAGAACTGGACTTCAAATTTTTAAAATTCTACAAAAGACATACTAGCATTGTCATTAAGCTCTGCAAATATCTATATAGCTTTAAAAAGGGAAAGCTGCGTATTACAAGGGCTTACTTGAAAGTTGCCTAATTGTTTGATATGACTATTCTTCAAATGGAGTCTCACGAGTTTCTCTTAACCAGGGCCAAATTCTAGATTGGAGGTATTGGGCCATTCAAGGCATCTTAGTCCATTAGGAAGGCTTACAGGACCTTGTGAAGAGATATGCACTTCATGCCAAATGAGTATTCTCAATATCTTCATGTTTGTGAAAGCATAAGGACTAATAGTCATCTCTTTTGGTGTGGGTAAGTCCAACATTATGGCCTTTACTGCATCCGTGCCCTATCCATGAAAAGAGCAAATTCAGTTGTCTAACAAAATTTCTGATTGAGATTTACATTTAACTAGTCAAACTAAAATAACATAAAACACAGAGATGGAACAAAATGAACATAAATAACTTTTACCATATCTTCACATAGAACATCCTGAACATCTTCAAAAAGCCATAATCTGTTGCGTTTCCCAAGATTTTCGAGATATTCCTAATTAACAATATCCTTACCCATAAACTCAATTAAATCATGCATTCACAGGATTCCACTCTCATTTTTTATTTTTTTTTATCAAGGACCTCTTTATGAGAATTTCTATTCCTATAGTTGTATTGAAATTGTAACTATTGAGAACTTCCTTGATATACATCATACTCTTTCCCTTGAAGAAACAAGCAATATCAAGGAAAATCTCCCTCCCATTGTCCTCCAATCCATCGAAGCTTATTTTGAGAACTTGATTGATAGTTTGTTTTTGGAATTTTGGAGAGTTTATGCAATGTACTTTCCCACGCAGATTCCTCTCTTCCACATAAGAATGAGCCCAACACTTTAAGGGCTAACGGAAAGTGGCTAGCATATTGCACTACTTTATATAGGAGATGCCTTCTTATTTCAACTCTCTCGCTATTTGGGAAAGCATGCCGATAGAAAAGGTTTAGTGCTTCATCAAATTTTAAAGTCTGAACTTCATACACAATTTTTGCTATGAGAAGTTAGCAAATGTTTATCTCTTGACATAATGATGATTCTACTCCCTTTGCCAAACCAATTGCCTTCTCCAGTTAACACATTTAGTTGATCCAACTAATCAACATTGTCGAGAACCAAGAGAACCTTCTTGCAACATAGTCTTTCCCGTATCAAATTAATTCCTCTATCGACACTATTGACCATTAAATCTTTTGGAGATAAGATATCAGATAGAAGTGTGTTTTGCAAATCAACTAGACCATGTCTTGAGTTTGAAGTATCTCTAACTCTTGTCAAAAAACTACAACCATGAAATAGTCTCTCAATAGCATTAAATAGGGCCTTAGCAATTGTTGTCTTCCCCATGCTTCTAGGTCCCCATAAACCTATCGTAAGAACACCATCATCATCCGACTCTTTCTGTGACAACCATATCAGTTCTTCAACTCGGGGATCTATTCCTACTAGATACTTAGCAACATGTAAAGGTTCTCGATACAGACGACCTGATATTTCCTTCACGATGCATTGTATGAGATCCACTTCATCTCTGATAAGCACTCAAAAGAAAGAAAAACTCATTTTAGCATTTTAAAGCCACGTCAGGAATTCGTCACAAGGAAAATTTCGTAAGAAGATCAGCAAATAATAAGATGAATAGTGGGTGAACCTCCGCCAACATCTGCACGAGGAAAATTGCAAAGAATCTGAATTTGAAAACAATAATGACTCGGGCACTATGAATCACACTATTTAGGTTAGATAAATTTCTCATTATCCACACAGCAAGAATCAATTCAAAGAATCCACTAGCTTTGGTTATTTGACTTTTGTGTCTACTATCTAGTTTATCTCCACTTTTTATCTTCAATCTAAAGATCCAAAAAAAGAGCATACAATTGGATATCTAACAAACAACCGCAAAGCACTACGTCACATTTGTACGTACCCGTCATTCAAATCCCACCCAAATAAGTTCAGCATCATAGAGAACCTTCTTCCATCTCTGCACTTGTTTTGAATCCTTCTCAAACTTGAACTCATGTTTAGCCGTAGCACTCTCATAACTCTTTCTCACCCCTCTCACTTCCCTTGATTCCACTTTGTAAAACACCAGGAGCACAATCAGGCCCCTTTGCTCCTTGCACTCCATGATTTTCACGGCCTCTTCCAAAAACCAAGGCGAGGAAGTGTAGTTCTCAGAGAAAACAATGATCGCGACGCGCGAACCTCAATCGCCCTCATGAGTGTTGGCGATATTCCTCTCCTTTCCTAAGCTCCTCCCTATCCACAAAAGTGTGTATTCCTTTTTGGTCCAGAGCTGCGCAGAGATGACTCAGGAAGTTGAGGCGATTTGTCCCTCTGAAATTGAGGAACACATGGTGCTTCCCTAGAATGCTAAGCATCGGAAGAGAGAGAGAGAGTCTTGCTACGAAAATCAAGGGCATAAGGTTGAAAGCAAAGTCGGCTTTGCTCTTGGAGAGGCACGGCAGCCTCTAACCCGGGGTTGCCCTTCCCCGATCGGCAGCGAAGTCAACGATCTCTTCCCTTTGCTCTGGCTCTCGCTCGCTTCAAAGAGACAACCACTCTTAGTCTGTGTCAGTCTCCAGAAAATATTGGACCAGACTCAGGGCCATTTGACGAGGAAGGAACGTGCGGCAGCCAGGGTGCAGAGGGCGAGATCGATGTCGGTATCACCAGAAAACCATAGACGTGCAAAATAAAGAAAGCCGACCGGTAATGACAATAGATCGCGCGGCCGGGATGGTGTCGAGGGCGAGAAGAGAGAGATCTCGGATTGTGGCTGTCAGGAGGTTCTCAGTTGACTTTTGTTTTGAAGAAGGATGTAGACGAAAGAAAGTGAGAAATGAGAGAGAAAGCCAGGGAAGCATAAAGAAGAACTGAAGTTTCTGAAGCGTCGGATCTACCAGAACACGTGGCCATCGACCTACGAATCTGGAACGATGAAGAATCAGCTAAGGACTCAAAAACAAAGCTGCCACTAGGGTTAGTCCACGCGCAAGGATGCGCAATTGACCTTTGAGGGATGAAGTCTTAAGCGCCAACGTCCCTAGGTCTAGCCCTGGAGATAGAAGGATAATCACATTGACACGAGCAAATGCAAGGTCAAGCTCGACTCACATGTGTGATTGCTCAAAAATATCACTTAAGTTTAGCTTGATCGAGTATTGAATTTCTTGTTTGAACTCAACTGGAAAAGAAAATCGAAATGTTCAAAAGTTTTGCCTGAATTCAACTTGATTATGCTGAAATATAGATGGACCGCCGCTCGAAATTTCATATACAATGGAATCTTTAGTGTTTTGTCTATATCTAAAATTATTAAATAATTCACAAAAAGGAAAACTCATTAGACTTTTAAGATTATCGAGCCGAGTACTGGCGAGTTGAAGTTTGATATCGTATGGCACATTTCTGTTTATGTTTCACCTAAACTCAATTTTGGTATATAGCAAATATTTTTTCTTTTGTGAAACAACGAATCCTCTATTACGCCTAGCGAGGGTGTCGCTGGCCCTCACCTTTGCCAGGAGCCAATAGCCTTATTGGTCATGTGAAGAAAAAGAAAGATAGAAATTTAAAAACTAAGAATTGTTCATGTAAATGTTGACACTTAAATTTTAATTGACAAATCAATCATAGATTCTTGTAAAATATACGAAAATGAATTTTAAAAAAATCAAAAGAAAGGGAAAATAATAAAAGGGCTTCAATGCGGTCTTGATTGAAAGGGCCTGGTCCAGTTTGCATGGCCCAAAGAAGTCGATGTTTGAATTCAAACACTATCGATTTTAACTCACTGCCAAGCAAAGAATCCAATAAAATAAGTCCACGTAGCCCAAAGAGCATCCAGAGCCCGGCCATTTTTCTCTCGTTTTTTGTCTCGCTTTCTCTCTCTCTACTCGTGGGATATTAACAAGACGTGCGCTCGTTGAGGAAAGTACTTGTATCCTCGGTAGCAATTTCCATTGAGCAGAATACTGATAGATATATTGATATGGTGTGTGAATTTAAAGATCATAAGTTACGAATGCGTATAACTTATATCCATGCACCCAATGTATTTCATGATAAACTGACGTTATGAGAGGAGCTGGAAGGTATCAAACATTTGAACCATCTACCCTGGGTGTGCGGAGTGGATTTTAATGAAATCTCTATCCTTGGGAGGTGTGGAACTAGATAGAGTCTTATGTACAATTGAATGGAAGGTGCTTTTCTTTGCTTTACCTACAGTAGGGTTGGGCCATAGTCCTATTTTGCTTAGATAATTCCCACAACCAGTAAAAAGAGCAAAAGAATTCATATTTGAAACTTATTGCTTAGAGGACAAGGAGCATGGAAACATTTTCAAGGGGATTTGGCTATCTCCCAAGCGAGAATGAGCTGATTTACCAACTAAATTGCCAAAAGTGACCTTAACCATTGCGTCTTAGAGTAAAACATTTTCAAATGCTCATAGGAGAATTGAGACGCTAAAGCAGGAAATCCAAAATTAACAAACAGCCTAGATATTTCCCAAAGCAAAGAAAAGATACTAAAATTGAAAGAGGAAATTGGCTTACCATAGAAAAGGGAAATAAGCTGGTCGGAATGGGGGATAAAAACTCGAAATGTTTTCATACAACAACTATTCAAAGGAGGAAGGAAACAAAATCTCTATGCTAGCTAATATAGATGGGGAGTGGACTCATGAACCTAGTGCTCTAAAGCATGTGATGGTGGAATACTTTAAAGAGTTGATATACATTAGCAGGACAAAGAAACTTCCACCTTGTTATTGAACAGATTCCAACTTTAGTATTGGAAGATATTGATGGAAAGTTGATAGTTGAGGTCACATTGTTGGAAATTTTAAAAGTCGTATGCCAGTTAGGAGCTCTCAAAGCCCCTGGTCCTAATGGTTCAAGCGGATAATTTTTTGAACACCACTAGAAGGACGTTTTTCAAGAGGTGACTTTCTTTTAGAGCACTAGGAAAATTATCAAAAAATTCTAAATCCATTGTAATTGTGCCCTTGGTCCTAATGGTTTAAGTGGACAATTTTTTGAACACCACTAGGAGGACATTCATGAGGACATTTTTCAAGAGGTAACTTTCTCTTAGAACACTGGGGAAATTACCAAAAAATTCTAAACCTATTGTAAATATGTTGAATCCTTCATAAACTTATTTTTTTAGCTTATTAAATCCTAAACCTTTTATAATTATACCAATTCATCCAAAATTAGCTAGCCAGCGTTGACGTGGATGCTGAGGGATGTCAGCAGATAATTTTTATTTTTATTTTTTTAATCTTTCTGTTTTTTTCCTTTTTTTTTTTTTATTTCTTTCTCTTATATCTTCTTCACCAGTAACAGGACAATCATTCATTAACAAATACTCTATGATGTTTAAATGATACGACTTGTAATTTTATTTTGGATCTTTCACACAAATAAGTTCTGTATGTTGTCCAACGTTTGGGTTACTTCCTTTCTTTCAACTTGAGGTTTCAAAATTCGTTTTCTTTTTCTTAGCAACTTTGCAGATATCTTAGTGTCATTAATGTGGTCGACAGTGGGTTCAGTCTCCAAATAAAAATTGTTAAAACAATTCTTTCCAGCAAAATACACAAAATATGATAAAGGCATCGGAAGTTCGGTGGAGGTACTTGCCCTCACTGCACAACACTACATGCTGTCCCTGTGATCTTTGACTGTGCCGGCTTGAAAAAGATACTTTTATCTATTAACCTTGGTTTTCTACGTAGCGCGCTTGTCAGGCAAAACAATGTGATGAATAATATGAAGCCCTGCTTCCCAATAGGTCCTTTAAAGGGGCATACTGTTCTTTGACCACTATGTCCAAAGTAAGAGTTTTATCTACTAATTTTTCTCGCTTTTGCTTTGCACCTACTCAGAATCCTTATGTGAAGTCGGAAAACCCATGTGGTTCCAACACTGGCTCAGCAATAGAAGTGGCTGCAAACATGGTTACTGTGTCATTAGGGGCTGAAACTGATAGTTCCATCATCTGCCCAGCTGATCATAAATCGGTTGTCGGTTTCAAGCCCACGGTTGGACTCACTAGTCAGGCAGGCATTATATTGATTTCAGCACGCCAAGACTCAATTGGGTAAAGTTTTGTAGTCTAGGACCATGGTTCCATGATCTTGTAGTCTAGTTTCTTAGGGTATGTATGGTAACGTTCCTGAGAACAACTGTTTTTGTTCTTTTGTTCCCAAGAACATAAACGCGTTTGGTAAATTTTTTGTTCCCGGGAACAGATTTGGAGTAGAAATCAGAAACAAGAAAAAATTGTTTCTTATTCCCAAGAACAATTTCAAGAAACACTTTTTTTCCTTTTTTCTTTCTCTTTCATTTTCTTCTTCTTCTTCCTCTTCCTCTTCCTCTTCCTCTTCCTTCTCCCACCCCTCAACCGCCCCATCGCCGCCCCATCGCCACCACTGGTGCCTTGCTAGGCTAGGGCGAGGGCCGGCAAGCTCACCGGAGCCTCGCTCGGCCATCGGTGAGGCTTGGCCTTGTAGATTTGGGCGAGACCCCTTGCCTAGGCGGCGCCTGGCCACCAGTGAGGCTCGGCCTCATAGATTTGGGCTAGGCCGAGTCTCACCTGGCCACCATCAGTGAGCCTCGCCTCGCCTAGCCACCGGTGAGGCTGAGCCTCGCTGGCTGGCGTGAGGCTCGGCCTCGTCAAGCCAGGGTGAGGCCCGACCTCACGCTGCTTGGGTGAGGCTCGAACCTCATTGGCTGGCGCGAGGCTCAGCCTCGTGCCGCCTGGGCGAGGCTCAAGCCTCATCGATGGCGGTCGGGTGAGGCTTTGGTGAGCTCGCCAAAGCCTCACTGGCGGCGGCCAACATGGAGGAAAAAAATGAAAAAGAAAAAGAAAATAAAAGAATCAAAAGATTGGAAATTTTTACCAAACGCATTTCTATTCCTAGAGCAAAAATTTTTTCAATTGCCATACGCTTTCAAATGCTCAAAAACTGTTCCTGGAAACAGAAACAAAAAAAATATTTCTGAGCAGAAACTACTTTCGAAAACAGAAACGTTGCCATGCAGATCCTTAAGTGTTATAGTTTGTTTAATCCATGCTTGCATATGGATTCACCTTGTAATTTTTATTTCCTTGTGGTACAGGCCCATAAGCAGAGCTGTGTCTGATGCAGCCTATGTGCTTGATGCGATAGTTGGATTTGATCCAAGGGATTAAGCGACAGGGGAAGCAGCAAAATTCATACCAATGGGCGGTTACAAGCAGTTTCCTAGGGAAGATGGCATCAACAGAACAAGATTGGGCATAGTAAGAAATCCTTTTTCAGACTCTATGGGATCCACTGCTGCTTCGATTTTTGATCAACATCTTGTGACTTTCAGGTGAGAATAAAGTGAAATTAGTAACGCAGGTCACTACCTGTTCTAGGCTAGGACCTATCGCATAGTAAGAAATCCTTTTTCAGACTCTAAGTATCTTTACTTAGAATAGTTTATATTGAAGTACTTGTATAAACTATTCTTTACTGCATTTGGATGGAATGTAACTATAAACATTTTCAAAACAAGTCAAATGATGCCCCCATCATTGTGGTTAAAATTCGTAAGCTTGTCAGAGGTTGAACATCATTTTACAAAAATTTTAAACCTTCCTAGACAAATTTAATTTTGGCTACTATATGGAGACTCCCTTACTCCATTTTTTTGTGTTCTTAGTTATCTTTGTAATGAGGGGGAATACTCCTAAGCTCTTGTACGTCATCTTATAAATGATACTTACATGTCAAACCAAAAAAAAGTACTTGTATTCCAAACTGTTATTTATATTATGTTGATCATTTTTTTGTTTTGGTAAATTGAAGGAACTATGGTGCAATTTTAGTGGATAATTTGGGGATTGAAAACATTGACATCACCAGAGAAATGGCTCTACTGTTAGCTCAGTTCAAGCATCATATAAATGAATACTTAGGAATTGAGCAACTTTCCACTGGAATCACTAGCAGAAGTTATTGGCTTCAACTCCAACAATACAGATACGGTAAGTATTAGATTGTAGCAATGGTAAAGGAGGTCTTAGATTTTCTCCGAAATCTCTTCCACTACGTAACAAGATGTGGCAAAAGATTGATGGATTTCCTTCTGTTTCATTGACCTTCTGATTAATACTCACTAACTCAAGCCTCAAATACTGCTGCAGGAGAAGATGGAAGAGTATAATCAGTATAAGTTAATTGCAGCACAGATGACAGACATACTAGATGAGGCAGTTGTCAGGGCAGAACATATGATGAAAAAGTTGACAGAAGAGGGATTTGAAAAACTAATGAAGGAAAACAAGTTGGACGCTTTGCTGACGCTAGGTTCAAATGCTGCCACAATTCCAGCAATTGGAGGCTATCCAGCGCTTACTGTTCCCGCCGGCTAAGATGACAATGGAATGCCATTTGGGATTTGCTTAGGGCGATTGAAGGGATCAGGAGCTAAGTTGATTGAGATAGCTTATTCTTTTGAACAAGCCACGAGGATGCGTAAACCTCCTCTTTCATTTTCTTCTGAATTTCACTATCAGTATTATGAGTAAAGCTATGGAACCATGTGGATACACGAGTTTTCCACTTCATCTCCCCTCCAGGTATAGTCTTCTTGTTGTGGTCAAGTTCCATTATTTCCGATGACAATGAATCAAAATTGTGAGACTAGGTAAGATGTCTGTAACTAGTGTAGAGATACAAGGTCCGTATTACTATTGGTCTGACGGTTCCATGGAGCTTTGTCTGTAACATCTGTTTCTTGAGGATATTTGACTAATAACAATTGGAATGTAAATAAGCTCTTGTTAGTTGATTTGCTAATCGTAATTTTTTCTTGTCAGGACACATGTTGTAGTTAGCCAATGCTTGATACATTAGCTACGTATGATCTACTAGGGGTGTGCATGGTCCGGGTGGGCGGTTCCCACCCTAGAACCGGGAACCGCCCGCTAAGGACCGGTTCCGAAAAATTGGATCCGGGAACCGCCCGTTGGTTTCATGGATCCACCCGAGAACCGGACCGCCGGTCCGGTCCGGTTCCCGGGTGGATCCATGGAACCGGTCTCCAAGCAATAATGCATACTCAATATGTCTATTTTCAGAAGAAAAATCCAATAAATGTTGCATCTAGTCTGCTGAAGTACATGGAAACATGGCTTTTGGGCTATCATCACAACTCACAAGTGCTATCTTCATAACACCACAAGCCACTAAGCATTTCCAAAACATTATGGATCAAACGACAGCACAGTAGGCACTTACCCAAATAGCCCACAAAAGAAGGCTTGCGCAAGCATTGTCCATGTTATCGTCGACCTACTCTTCCTGTTAATTGTGAAAGAAGAAAATAAGGAAATCAGTATACGCATAACTGAATAGATTGACATCACAAAGGGGAAAAAATATATTTCGTTTGATAAGAGAAGTGTGTGTAAGACCTTTCTAAAAAGAAAGCAAGAGGGGCAAGGAAAGCTATTGCAATATGAACTGATAGGCGATGACCACTGTCAAGTTCATCCCTGAATCAAATTCAAACTAATGGGACAGCAGATCTTGTTTGCTCTAATCTCGATCCCAACCTTACAAAGAGAGGAGAACTGAGGGAAAATAATTACTCGATCTCATCTTTCCTGCATCCTCAAGTAGTCAGATTTGATTATATCAGGTACTATTTTTGAAAGCAAGCAATGTAGCCCACCAGAGTGCCGAGACGGCAAGTACCTGCTACTTGGCAATAGCATCATCCCAGCTACAAACTTCTATATGCCCCAATAAGAAAAGCACATGCCTTGGTGTCAAGCTGCAATTTCTTGCTCACGATGATGGTGGACCGCGTGGCCGATGTCTTCTCGGAGATCTTGAGGTAGCGATCGCGAGGGTTCTCCTTCAGATCGAAGTAGAAGAGCTTGTGCTCCACCTAGAGTGTCTTGCACATCAAAATTTAGGGATTTAGGGTTTTTCGTTCAATCAACCAAACAAACAAAGAACTCATAGATTTAGGGATTTAGTGAGCAAATTCAACTTACAGCAATCGAGAGCCGTGAGTAGCGCGCTCGAGTTGAAAGAGGGAGGCGCGGTTGAGTCGACCAAAGGTGAGAGGCGTGGCCAAATCAAGAGAGGGAGGCACGGTTGACAGAGTTGACGCAATCGAATCGAGAGCTCAGAGGTGCGGTCAATGGCCGACAACCGTGAGTGTGGTCACGAGAGTGTTGAAATCTTGACAAAGAACACATACGGAGTGGAGCTTGAACCGCGTCTTTCTTCGCAAAGTCTAAGGAGAACTGCAAAGTCTGCAATATGCAAAGAAGCTGCTCTACGCCAGTACGCCTCTACCTCCACTTCCTTCTTCGTTCTTCCACGACCATAAGATTTTTTTTCAAGATAATGGTCTCGGTGAAAAATAAAATTGAGCCACTTCTTTTTTCAATATGTTTTTTAGGGCTTTAACTGAAAAATAAAAAGTCTAACCACTTGACCAGGGTCCTTCAAAATTTTAATTTTTTTCAACCAAATTTTTTTTATAATAAAAATTAATATATATCGGTCCGGTCCGGGTGGGCGGGCGGGCGGATCCGCCCATGGAACCGGGAACCGGACCGGTACCCACCGGTTCCAAGAAATTGGAACCGGGAACCGGACCGGTCCCTTTAGGAACCACCGGTTCCGGACTGGTCCGGTCCAGATCCGGGCGGTCCGGGCGGTTCCCGGTTCTTTTGCTCACCCCTATGATCTACACTTTGACAGTGTAAAACAAGGCCCTTCTACAAATATCCCGGGACTCGTTTCAGAATCGCTTATGCCTATCTTCATACTACAGTGAAAATGGAATACTTCGATGACTTTAGCAGTTACATGTTATATATGCTTATCTCACTTTTCATGATCGGCATTTCACTTCTGCATAGCGAAAATGATGTCCCTGATTATCTTGCTTCTTTTCCCTTTCTTATTGAAAGTGCACACACGTTTCACTTTTTATTATGTTTTCTTACCTCCATTATTCAGCCATTCTCACATCTTGACGTGCAAACGGAAGCGGGCCATCGCCTTTGGCAGAAGGTCTTGAATAGCGGAGCCAACCATGTGATCATCATGCGGTAGTAACACTAACTCAGAAAGATACCAATAAAGGTTCCACGGTTGGCACGATAACCAATGAATGTATATGGGTCACCATAATCACGGCCACCTCTTTCATCGTGTGATTTAGCCTTTTGCCTTTCCCTAAATGAGGAATTACAGAGCCTCTCCTGATTCTCGATTGGTTCTCTGGCTTTTCCTTTCCTTGTTAATTGAGTTTTTTCACTGTTAAGCTAAGTCCCGTACTGATCTGATTGACACCAACATTAAATTAGACCACAAAAATTGCTGAGCACTCAAACTGTTCATACAAGAATTTTCTATTTGGCTTAAAATTTTTGCAATTTATNTCGCTTATGCCTGTCTTCATATTACAGTGAAAATGGAATACTTCGATGACTTTAGCAGTTACATGTTATATATGCTTATCTCACTTTTCATGATCGGCATTTCACTTCTGCATAGCGAAAATGATGTCCCTGATTATCTTGCTTCTTTTCCCTTTCTTATTGAAAGTGCACACACGTTTCACTTCTTATTATGTTTTCTTACCTCCATTATTCAGCCATTCTCACATCTTGACGTGCACACGGAAGCGGGCCATCGCCTTTGGCAGAAGGTCTTGAATAGCGGAGCCAACCATGTGATCATCATGCGGTAGTAACACTAACTCAGAAAGATACCAATAAAGGTTCCAAGGTTGGCACTGATAACCAATGAATGTATATGGGTCACCATAATCACGGCCACCTCTTTCTTCGTGTGATTTAGCCTTATGCCTTTCCCTAAATGAGGAATTACAGAGCCTCTCCTGATTCTCTTGAGTGGTTCTCTGGCTTTTCCTTTCCTTGTTAATTGAGTTTTTTCACTGTTGAGCTAAGTCCCGTACTGATCTGATTGACACCAACATGAAATTAGACCACAAAAATTGCTGAGCACTCAAACTGTTCATACAAGAATTTTCTATTTGGCTTAAAATTTTTGCAATTTATAAATACATAAAAGAAACTACATTGCAAAAAATATAAAAAGTCATGATAGCGTGCCAGAAAATGAAGGAAAAGTGAAGGGAAAATGTATTTTGTATTTCTGTATATGAAATTGTACAAGTACAAGACCATATGTATAGTACCAAAAAGAATCAGAAAAAATATATGGAAAAACATTTGCGATATTGTCTTTCGATTTTATCTCCCGGAATAGTCCAACAATATTCAATCACGAATGTACTGTATCAATTAGAACCACAATTGATATCATATTAAATCTGATCTCTAACACTTCCCCTTGAGCTAGTGGCCTATACATGTTGAGGACACTTAGCTTGCTCAATAAATAGTTGTGTTGCCTTTGACATAATGGCTTGGTGAAGATGTTAGCGAGCTGTTTCTCGATTCCAATTCCCTTTGTTATGAGAACTCCTTCTTTAATCTTATCTCGAGTGAAATGATAATAAACTTTTACGTGCTTTGTCCTCTCGTGAAAGACTAGATTTGTTGCCAATTTTAGTGTGGTATCATTATCACAATATGATTTAGTTGGCCCACTAACTTGTATTCCAAGATCACATAGTAGTCCTCATATCCAGACAATTTTGTAGGTAGTCATTGCCATGGCTCGATACTTAGATTCAGTTGATGATAGTGATATAGTGAATTGCTTTTTGTTTTCCATGAGATCAATGAGTTCCCGAATTTGATGTAGAAACTAGTGATAGATGTCCTAGTCATTATGCAAGTGGCATAATCTGTATTACAAGAGGTTGTCATCTTCATGCTATAATCACGAGATAAGAAAATACCAAGTCCTGGGCACCATTTCAAGTATCTCACAACCTTTAGAGCTGCATTTGTGTGTAACTATTTTGGGCTATGCATGAACTGACTGAGTATTTCCTCTACATAGCATATGCTGGGTCTTATCATGATAAAATATATTAATTTTCCAACAAGTCACTAATGTCCCGATGGGTCCTTGAGTAATGGATTTTGCATGGATGATGAAGAATTCCGATCATATTCATGAGTTGTTGATTTGGCATTTTGCAAAATTGGGATGATAGCAGGTTTGCAATCAGATAATCCCGCTTTTGAAATAATCTCAAAAATGAATTTTCTCTAATTAAGATTTATTCATTTGTCAAATCGGGCAATTCCAATGCCAAGGAAGTATTTGGGAGGTCCTAGATCTTTGATATGGAAAGTAGAGTGCAAATATTCATTGAATTTTGCAACATGATAGTCATTATTTTCCATGACAAGTATATCATCAACATATATTAGCAAATAAATTGATGAATCTCCTATAGTCCATGTAAACAAGCATGATCATGTAGCTGTGAACCTTACATACTATTGTCTAGATGCTTGTTTCAACTCATAAAGGGATTTGTGCAAACAACATACCCGTGACTCACCTTGTTTGCATAAACCCAGAGGAAACTCCATATAAATTTCTTCATCTAGATCACTATGAAGAAAGGCATTGTGGAAATCCGTTTGATGTAATGACCTATTGCAAATAGTTGCAACAAATAGGAAGGAGCGAATTGTGACCTCTTTGGCAACAGGAGAGAAGGTTTCTTGATAATCGAGGCCTTCTCTTTGAGTGAACCCTTTAGCAACTAAGCGTGCTTTGTAACACTTACTAGAACCATAAGCTTTAAACTTGATTTTGTACACTCATTTACAACCAATCGCTTTCCGATGTGGAGGCAGTGAGACAATATCCCAAGTGTGATTTTTCATGAGTGCAATGAGCTCTGATTCCATGATGTATTGCCAATGGGGATCATGTACCGCCTCGGCAAAGGAAGATGGTTCCTATTCTTCCAATAGATGGCTAATGATACATGTATATTTTGGTGAAAGCCGACTAAAGGAAACGTATGAGATAGGGTATTGTGTACCCTAATATATGGCTAATGAAAAATCCTTGAAAATCAAAAACAAAACCTTGGGGTTTAAACAAGATTAGGTACCGAAAGGATATTAGTGATTAATTAATGTAATCAAGTCCCCGATCCTAATTTCTTTGATTTCGTAGAAATAAAATATATCTCCCAATTTTTGCTTGGGTCTCTAATCAACCCACCCCAAATTGATTAGTAACGACTCATTTTTAAATGAAATTGACTTACAGGTTATCGAAATATAAGTCGTGAATTGATAGGCTTGGGAGAACTCGAGCTAAGCCCTAAAGCATCAGCCGAGCCATTAGCCTCCAGGACGTGATGAAGGGAGGTCACGACAGAATCCTACTGATATCAACAACTTATTTTGCGGATTTGATTAATTGGACCTTCGTGCCATTGAAGAAAGGAAGAAGAGACGAAGAGTTTGCCAGAGATGATGTCAATCTTAGCTAACTTTTTAGTCTTTTCTTTTTAATCTTTATCTAAATTTTATTATATACAAAAACACCCTCTTTCAGTAGTTGGAAAAATCTTATTCTTGCTAGCCAGTGAGTTTACGCTCTTGTTTGAGAATAAGTGATCACTTCAGATTTTTATTTAAGAAAAGTCCATTTCGAACCCTTAATTGAGAAAATGACCTCACTTTATATCTTTATTTAGAATTTTCTCTAATTCAAAAAGCTTTCTTTAACGCATTTGAAAAACTATATTGATAAGAAAACTGTGGTTTTGGGGGACTGACTGATGCTATCAAGGGCCCACCATCCAATAATCAGTCATCTTGAGCGTTGTCTTCCTTGTTCCCTCCCTTAGTGGACGGGAGGATCTAATGACGGTCCTTGTTCATCTCGTTTTTTCTTTCCGTGATTGATGCATTATTGAAAAGGAAAGAGGATATGTTTTTTTAGTATAAAAATCGTTGGTTGCACTCCATTTACTTTAAAGATGATGGATCAAGTTAGCTTAAACTATTGGGATTCATATTATTTATATGGACCAATATCTTAATTTCATTAAAATTTTGTCACGTGATGTATTTCTCACGTCCCCTCCTTTTATATGTTTTCTTCTTCCTTTTTTTTTTTTTTCAAATCACATCTTCATTCCCTTTTTTTAGAAAAAGTCACCAAAAACTTCAAAATTTACTAACTGCGACAAATTTATTCTAAACTTTTTATAATACAAAGATCTCCAAACTTGTACCCATGTGACATATTTATCATAAACATTTTTTTAAGACACAAAAAACTCAAACTTTGTCAACTTTGATACATTTACCCAAATTTTTTTTTTGTGATATCAAAAACCCAAAACTTATACTCATATGACACATTTACACAAAACTATCTGGTTGAGGGGCATTTTTGTCTTTTTCTTTCCGACGGAGAGAAGAGAAAAGAAGGAAAAAATATAAAAATATAAAAAAGTAAAAAATGAAAATGCTCTTTGGCCATAGAGTTTGAGGTAAATGTGTCATATGGGTATAAGTTTGGGATTTTTTGTGTCATAAAAAAGTTTAGAATTGACAAAATTTGAGGTTTTTGGTGTCATAGAAATTTTTTTGAAATAAATATGTTATAAATGTACAAGTTTGGGATTTTTTATGTCACAAAAAAGTTTGGAGTAAATTTGTTATATTAGATAAAATTTGGAATTTTTCGTAGCATTTTCCCTTCCTTTTTTTTTCACCAATGGTTATAGTATCACTCTCTTAGGTGTAACTATTTGAAATCCCACTGCCATGGCTTTCTTTTTTGTTTGTATATGTATATTTTTGTTTTGTCTTGTTACCTCTTGCAGATGACTCAAACCAGATGTCACTTGCATTTTAGAATATGTTTGATGACATTTTTGTTCCTGAGAATAATCTCTTTTTAGAAATAATTTTTTTCTATTTCTATTCTTAAGAACAATTTTATAGTGAAAGAATGCGTTTAGTACAACTCATAAAAATTTTATTATTTTCTTCTTTAGTTAGCGATAGTGACTGGCGGGGCAGCGGCGATGGCAGGCAGCAACTAGTGGTAGCAGTTGGCAGTCATGAGTGGTGGCGACCGGTGGTGGAAGAGGAGGAAGAAGAAAAGAAAGAAACAATTTTTAAAAATTATGTGCGGTAACAACAAGCTATTTTATTTTTTTTTACTTCTTATTTCTATTTCAAAATTATTTTCAGGAAAAAAATTCTATTTTAAGGAATAGAAATATTAGTCAACGTTACCAAATCGATTTCTATTCTTTTTCTATTCTGGAGAAAAAAATATTGAAAAAATTGGCAAGTTGCTAAATGCACCCTTACTTGTCTTTATCTTGCCACTTGCATAGTGCAAGACCCAAACCTAGATAGTGACATGCAGATACCTAGAGTGCCAAAATTTGGCACGAAGGGATATTTAAGTACCAAAAGTTCGGAAATGTACACTTAAATGCTAAGATTGAAGTAAAAAGAATTAGTTAAGTGACAACAGTGAGAAAATTTGGCCAAAATACTAATTTGACACATTTCCGACGAGTTGAGGTTGAAATGGCATTGTTTGGACATTGACATGGTCAAATAAGCCCAAAATGATGTTGTTTTGAGCATTGTTGTGGCTAGATCAGCTCAAAATGACACCGTTTTGATCTTAATTAGAATTTTATATAAATATTAATTAAATAATATTTAAAACGAAATTTAAAAAATTTAAAAAAAGGGAGCATAGCATAGTTGAAGGAGGCTCCCTACCTATGGCCACCCCATTGCTGGTGGGGTGACGGCATTGGATGGCGAGGGTCGCTGATGCCTATGAGTGGCTTAGCGACCCTCGCCGATCGGAGATGAGGGCCAGTCGGCCCTTGCCCAACATTGGGAGAGGGTGGTGACCCTCTTCCAAATCTGGGCGAGGGTTGCAGGCCTTCACGCTGGTGCCGACAGCCCTCACCTAATGCTATTGAGGTCTAGCGGTACTGGGTGAGGGCTGCTAGCGCCTGGGCGAGGGTGGGTGACCCTTGCCTAGATCTGGGAGAGGGTTGCTATCCTCTCTCGACATCTGGCGAGGGCCGGCAAGCCCTTGCCTTCGGTCGGCGAGGGTTGCCAACTTGCGTCCAGGCATCGGCATCGGCAACTCTCACTGTCCAATGTCGCTGCCCCACCGATGATGGGGCGGCGACCATAGGCGAGGGAGGCTCTGTCGCTTGTGTTGTGCTCTTTTAATTTTTTTAAAATTTTGTTTTTAATATTATTTAATTAAATTTATATTAAAAATTAATTTTAGGCCAAAACAATGTTGTTTTTTGTGAAGATAAGCTACTGTGGAATTCTAGCGAGCTACATAAATATTAGAAATGATTAAAATAAGCCACGTCGGATTTCGGACGGCTTTCGTCGAAATTGATACTTAAGTGGTCCAATTTTTTTTAAAAGTAGCATTTAAGTATACTTTTCGTAATTTTTGGTACTTAAATATCCCATCATACTAAGTTTTGATACTTGAGCTATTTTTTTCCCCTAGATAATCAATTAAACCCCTCTTGCAAAGGGAAAAAAGAAAAAAGAAAAAGCAAATGCCACTAGGCACGTTAATAATGGTGTACTTTTTTTTTTGTCATCCTAATGGTGTGTACTTGATTGTATTCTATTTTTTGAATTTAGATATGGAAACCGGCCCCTTCTTTGGTAGTTCTCCTTCTCTGCTGTGAGTTCTGCTCTGATTTCCCCTGCAATTTGCCCCCAAACCTCAAAGAGCAGCGAAACTATGGCTACCGAACCTCCCCTTGCCTTTCTTCAATCATGCGTGCTTCTTATTCTCTTATCCGTTGCGTTACTCGTGCTCCGAACAGTCGCTCCAGCTCAAGCACTCTCTCTGGAAGAAGCAAGCGTGCGCGATCTCCAACTTGCTTTCTGGCAAAACAATCTCACCTCCAGGCAGCTGACTATGTTCTACCTCAACCGGATTCGGAGGCTCAACCCGCTCCTCAGAGGGGTCATAGAGGTGAACCCAGATGCACTGTGCCAAGCCGATAGAGCAGACCGTGAACGTAAGGCGAAGCTTCATGGGTCGCTCTCTGACTTGCACGGGATCCCCATACTGCTCAAAGATAACATAGCCACAAAAGACAAGATGAACACCACGGCCGGCTCGTTCGCGCTTTTCCGCTCAGTTGTCCCTCGTGATGCTGGTGTGGTGGCTCGGCTGAGGAAGGCTGGAGCCGTGTTGCTGGGGAAGGCGAGCTTGAGCGAGTGGGCTCACTATCGGTATTCTGTTCTCCGCAGTGGATGGTGTGCCAGGGGCGGCCAGGGAAAGGTCAGCCAAACAACCGATCCACCTTTCTATACTCGTCTGTCTATCTTTGCAAGGTTTAACAATACAAATGCTTCCGTGGCGAAGCTATTAATTTAATAAAACCTCCATACTTAAAGTTGCATTTCGCGAAAAATATTCGGAAAGTGGCAAATGTCACCCAGGGATAGATCATTACAAGAATCTGTTGGAAATATTAAGAATCATGTGCCTGTGAGGGCGCCATGATTGGTGCTTGGGCTGTTTGTCCTAGAAGAGGCAGATTCGACATAATAATAGAAGGAAAACCTCCTCTGAATCTATTTATCTGATGACTAGAGTTAATGCATATGAACACAGAATCCATACAATCTATCAGGGGATCCTTGCGGGTCAAGTAGCGGGTCGGCCATATCCGTGGCAGCGAATATGGGGGCGGTGTCGCTGGGAACAGAGACGGACGGATCAATCTTGTGTCCCTCTGGTTCTAACGCAGTGGTGGGCATAAAACCCACCCTTGGCTTGACAAGCCGAGGTGGGGTTATCCCCATCACTCCCAGACAAGACACTGTTGGGTAAGTCGTGGTGAAGCACATCGACACTCTTTATGCTCACGGAAATTACTCCAAACGTATTGACCACTATATGTGGGATCTGTCAGGCCAATGTGCAGGACTGTTGCAGATGCCGTCAGTGTCCTCGATGTCATCGTAGGATTCGATCCTTATGATGCTAATGCCACTAGCGAAGCATCGAAGTACATCCCGAGAGGGGGCTACAAGCAATTTCTTAAAGCCCACGGGCTCAAAGGCAAGAGACTTGGAATTCTTAGGTACCTTTACTACAACATCTCGGGAGCTGCGTTCGCCAAAGCTTTTGATAGCCACGTTAACACCCTGAGGTAGTTAATAGTGATATTAATACCCATTATTTCCTCAATTTTGGAATGAGTTAATACGACATATAATATACGCAGTTATTTTCATTCCTTTCATTAACAGGAAACAAGGTGCAGTATTGGTGGACCACTTGGAATTAGCCAACATCAAGGAAATCTACACTAATGCGAGCGGTGAAGATGTAGCAATATCGGCAGAGTTCAAGCTAGCCCTGAATGCCTACCTTCGAGATTTGGAAGTCTCGCCAGTCCGATCCCTCGCAGATGTAATTGCCTTCAACAACAAGCACAAGCAAGTGGTGAGTTAGAGCTATCGCATAGCAATTAATTTTATCATCTTTTAACCAACTCAAAATTACGAGAATATTCGTCAAACATATACCAGAATCTAGCAAGAGGGCAGAGATCCTTACCAGGGATACGCTAAATAATTACTCATTTCAACACCGTCTGCACCTTGGATGCATAAATATCATCGAACACGGTGCATAAAATACGTGCAAGTACTCCATGTGAATGGAGAGATGTGAACCTTACAGTTCTCGAATCGCGATCGATTAACCCTACCTGTTTAACTCGAGGTTTTAGTCAACAAAATGGCTGTTCTTGCAGGAGAAGATGGACGAGTACGGCCAGGACACGTTCCTTACAGCGCAAGCCACAAACGGGATCAACAAGGCCGTGAAATCAGCATGGCGCAACATGAACAGATTGAGCCGAGATGGGTTTGAGAAGCTGATGAGGCAGAACAAG
>CM026412.1:15742878-15774411 GCA_014858505.1 Corymbia citriodora subsp. variegata
TCCCAGGAATAAGCGTGCCTGCTGGATATGACGAGCACGGAGTGCCCTTTGGGATTTGCTTTCCAGGCTTGAGAGGATCTGAGCCTATACTCATTGAAATTGCTTATGGGTTCGAGCAAGCCACCAAGATCAGGAGGCCTCCATCGTTCCTGCGGTGACCGCCAAGATTTTTTAGTTAATATACCTGTATCTTTATCCCGTGTCTTGCGTGTGGTGCTTCTGTTATTGGATTATATCCAAAGTAATGAAGCAACAAAGGAATAAGCAGTCAATACATGTCGACTGGCAGGGAATAAACATATCAACGATTTAGAATGTGCCGTTCATTTATTCCTGCTCTTGTATCCACAGATGCACTACCAACGACTCTCCCTCGGTCTATCGCTGCCTCCATCCACTCTTCTGCCTAAGCTAAAAGTGAAGCTTATCAGTCCATTGAGGCTCATCTTTATCTATTTAGTTATGAAAAAGTAATGTTGGAGAAATGAAGGGACAGAAGACAGACGGACTTTCGAATTTCTGGTGACATGGCTGCAAGTTAACTTGGTCGCATAGAGAGAGCATCAGGAATTATAAAGAACTTGGTCCTGTAAAAAACATGAGGTTCTGCAAAACTCAATCCAAGGTTAAACTACAAGTCAAGGAATACAAAGAGCATCGAAAGAGCACATTGGCAGATGACACTTAAACGAGTACTACCTGCAGCAATACTGATGAAATGATTAGAATCCAAATCAGAGTGGTGAAATGACTACGAGTTCAAGCATGCCCTTAATGAATACTTGTAGCAATTGTGATGGGGGTGTAAGATTGTTTCTGTCCTAAATGAACTTGGTCTTTGCCCATACTTTCCGGTGTTGCTTCATTATAATGTTTCTTGATGCACTAAACCTAATAATTTGAATAAACTAAAGGCATGATTTAACAAATATGGTGAAATGACTTGAATCAAAATTAGAGTGGTAAAATGACTATTGCTACCTGAATTCAAGCATACCCTAATGAATGCTTGTAGTAATAGTGATGGTGGTGTGAGATTGTTTCTTTTCCTAAATGAACTTCATCTTTCTCCATATTTTCAAAATATCATTTCAGATGAATATGTTGCTTCGCTATAATTTTTTTTGAGGCACTAAACCTAATAATTTGAATAAACTAAAGGCATGTTTTGGAAATGTTAAATTAAATGGATTTCCCTATACAATGTAAGCCTTGCCACGTTGAATTTCGAATTATATGAATAGAATATATTATAGCTTGAATTAGTAATAATTTATTTATTAAAAACACATGGGTTTAGTTTGTTTAATTGTTTCTTCCTTTCTTTCTTTCTTTTTGGTAATTGGGCCCTTCATTTTAACTTATATTATTCTTTTCTTGGTTAAAGAGATTTTGCTAAATGAAAAAGTCACATGAGATAATATTGCACAAAAATAAATCATATGATTAATGGAAAGCAATTTAGTATACTTGCACAATGCAATAAGTGGGGAAAGTCTCTATTTTCTAAATAAAGTAAAGGATCCGTATGATATTTTCTTTTTAGTGATCAAAAGACAATTGGAGAGCGGTGTGATTTCCTATTGAATAGCACAAACCTTAATTTCTTTGAGTGCAATTTAAGAGCCTTGACGACTTGATTATAGAACAAATTGTACTATATTTGGTTCTTCACTTGAGCATGATTTGAGGGCCTTAGTGGCTTGATCTTGAATCAAATAGCACAATCTATAGTTCATTTTTACAAATTGGATTCAAGGACTTGAAGGCTTGATCTAATATAAAAAATGGTCAAGATCTTGGTGACCTGAATATTAGTGAGGTGTTGATGAACTGTGTTTTGAAAGCTTGTATTATCAATATTTAAATGGAGGTCTTGAGACCTAAATTCAATAAGGTTTGTGAAGTTTTTTTTATTTTTCAAGAACTTGATAGCAATTCCATAGAATTTAAAGTCAACCGTCTGTTTGCATTTTGAGAAAAATACTCTAGAAGTACCCAGCTTTCTAGCTCATATGCCTAAGGGAAACATCATTCCAAGAATTTTTCTGAAATATAAAAATCACGCGCTAGCGAATGCATCATCCTAGCTGCTTAAGCACTCAAGCTATTTGTCTTTGAAGGTCATGATGTGCCTGAGTATCTTGATTCTTTTCCCTTTCTTATTGAAAGTGCACCCGGGTTTCACATTTTGTTGCTTGCTTTTCTTACCTCCATTATTCAGCCATTCTTGCATCTTGACGTGCGGACAGAAGCAGGCCCATCGCCTTTGGCAGGAGGTCTTGATAGTGCGACTGGACCAAATGTCATCGTGCAGAAACGCCCACTAGGGAAAGATATCAATAGAAGTCGCAAGGCTGATGCTGATAACCATCGAATTCATGTTGGTCGCCATAACCATGGCCACCTCTTTCTTCGTGTATTTCACTCCCTAAGTGAGGAACGACAAATCCTCTCCTGATTCTATCGAGTGGTCTCCGCTTTTCTTTTCTTTGTTTTTTTTTCCGCTTAGTTAAAATTGTTTTGCTGGTGTTTAGTCTGAAAAATAGCCTACTCTTTATTTACAACAAACACTGGAGTTTGATCAATCATGTGAGGTTGGTTAATGAAAATAATTCAAGTTATGGGAACATCAACAATAATGTGATGTGGACATCAATAGCTATCCAATATGGTCATCGTCAACTCCACAATATACAAGCAGTTGAAAGATGTGTAATAAGCATCATGACTCATGGATGGAGCATACAAAGTGGTCTCTCTATAAATAAGAGACCTCTCTATTAAACTAAAGAAAATGGAATAAGAGTGAGCTGGCGTTGAATGAGGTCGCTTCGGCATGATTTGAGGCAATGTTGGTGAAGACTTGGATTTTTCTTTTGTGATAAGATTTTTTTGTTGATATCAATCATGTGAGTACAGCCATTTTGCCGAAAATGGGATGTTTAGCCAATTGATGAAAAAATCCTTCACCAAAATGGGTTCTATGTTGGAAAGTATTTGGCGTTTTTAAAGCTGAAAATGAAACATAAGGATAATAAAAGTACTAAAAGTGAATGATAAATTCTGGAAATGAAAAGACTAGGAATTATCACGTTCATTAATCGTATTAGAAACTAGCGATGTTTTGTTACAATGAAAAGCATAGGCATCTATAGCTCACTAGGGTCCACTGGCGCCGATTATAACAAGCATTTATCCCTCTAAATGCAATTACAAGTGCATGTCCTCAAAGAATCCTGGTATGCTGTACAACCACTAAGAGAACGAGACAACACTTAAGATAACCGTGATCATTGTAATGTGTGCCCTTGATTAGCATCAATCAGTCCACCAAAGTTTTAAGGGAAAATGCCACAAAAAATCTTAACTTTTATCTAATGTGATCAATTTGCCTCAATTTTTTTTTAACACAAAAGACTCCAAACTTATATCTGTATAACACATTCATTCTAAACTTTTTTCTGCGATACTAAAAATCTCACATTCATTCTAAATGTTTAGGGTAAGACGTGAATTGCAATCTTCATGGAGGTAAAATTAGAAATGCATTGGGACATTCAGCTTTCCTAGACTACTCAGGTTAGCATAAGTGTATATTTTAGGTTAGCATAAGTGTATATTTTTCTTTGCCAATTGTAATATTTCACTCATGCAAATGCTGCCTTGCTAGTTTTCATGGTTGGGAGGAGACCGGTACAACTACAAATCCAATGTCCTCTTGAATGGTAGTCGCCAACAACGACATCCACTTCTGAAGGTTTAATGCACGGAGATGATCTTTTCATAGATGGAAATTAATATATTGAGATTAGTGCATTGGTCGAGAAGCAACCATTGAAGAACACATTACATAGGAGGTCCATGATTCCTCACTCATCGAAACTGAAAATCTATTCTCAATGAAAACTCGAAGTGCCTCAAGCGTGTGTTGAAGCTTGGCCAATGCCAATCTTCCATAGAGGCTAAATGAAGCCGAGTTCCGTCTTAGGAAGTTCCTTTATTTGGAGGTCAAGTGCCACCATCACCAGATTTTCGATGAGCTTTATCCATGAATGACTCACCTGCTCATGGATTGGCATCCCTAACACATCTATCAGATTTATGTGTTGCTTCAAACTGAGTTATAGGGAAGCTGAACCATAGGAAGCCAATTCACTAAGAGACATCGAAGGTTGTCCACCATCAGTAAATTGCGCTAGTCTTAGTTTTGAAAATGCACTAGATGTGCTTTGTTTCGTTTCACTTCACAACCAAGAGCCATTGAACTTTAGTTATCACAATTTCCAGCCACAAAGACTTGGAGCTTCCCCTGTTTGGCTTTGCTATGTGGTAAAGAAACACGAAATGGTTAAATTTGGTTTTGAACTCCCTCGGCATCAACTTCATTTGGAGACTATTAATCCAGTCCTCATGATTTTTGACGCAAAATGCAGCTTTGTTCTACTTTTTCACAAGGAAATGAGGCAAAAGTTTCAAATATCAAAACAATCCATCGATCACTTTGCATGATGAGCCAAAGGAAGGGAATTGCCAAGCGTTCAAAAAGGAAAATTCAAAGGAAGAGTAACTTGTATCGACTCCAATTGTCCATTTATGCTACTGGTTCTAACATAACTTTCTTTTCCATTGCCAAGGAGACATTTTCAGCACCGAGTTTTATAACGTTTGAACAAAGCGATAGAGCATTCTTAAACCTAGTTTATCATGAGTGAAAAAAAAATATTCGAATGAGGCGGAGATTTGCTAATCCAACATAATGGAGCTACATGTGTCAAAGTTATTCTAACTTCATGAGGCACACATTTGATCATAGGGGCAATATTTCCCCTTGCTTCACAAAAGATGCCTTGGGATGCTGAATTGTCTGGCTTTGAAAATGGCTACATTTTGTTCCTGAATTCGATTCTCTTTAGCATAAAGAAATGACATGTCATTCTCTTTGATTCTGGATAGATTTGAATGAAACAAAGGCCCATCAAATAAACATGACAGGGCACAAGGTTTCAATGTGTGCAGGAACAAGATATGATGAAGCTTAATTACCCACCTTAATGTAAAAGGCATCGGAGCAACATTTGACTCTGGGACAATATCTCTCCTTCCCCACCAATAACGTGTGCTGGGGCAAATGAACCAAATTAAGTATGGAGATAACACGATTCATCTTATTTTATCACAGGGCAATAATCGACACAAGTCACCCAAAGCATAATATTACACCCATGAAGCATGATGAAATGGAGTCAATCGATTTAACACAAAAAGGGTGTATCGTTCTTAAATTAATCCAATTCAATGTTAGAATGCAAGTAACATGATCTATCTCTTATAGGAAAAAGTGCACATTGACCACAAGAGCAGCGCCTTCTGCCAAAGAAGCATGTTAAAGCCCAATCATCCATTTTGGCATAAAGGATGTATATCATTCCTAAATGAATTCCAATTGAATATGGAAATAACATGCCCAATCCTTTTCTTCACAAGCAATAAATGAAGCAAAGCATCCAAGGAACAACACCCTCAAATGTCAAAACATAGATGTCTATCCGAAGAACAAAAGCACATGAAGGGTAAATTGTATTGATTCTAATTGCTCATTTTAATACCATCTCTAACATGATTCTCCTTTCTTTTGATAGGCAAATACCAAACGTGTAAAGACAAATGAAAGTAAAGGGTAATCTGGAGCTACCAAATATCCAAGAGGGTGATATAGGCACCTGAAGGATAAACACAAGTGAAGGGCAATGATGTATGGTTTCCAATCTTTCAATCCCTAAAGATTCTTGCACTAACACATTTGTTTCTATTCTTCTCAGGGTTACCAAGCTGCCCCATTGCAAATAAGTACTCTTCTTCTCAAAATCAAATCATAATCAATAATTTTCATCACAAAAAAAATGTTAAGAGGAAAAAAAAAAAAAGAGAAGAGAAAAACCTTCAGTGTTTTCCTAGAAACAAGCATAAAAAAATAGAAAATGGAGAAAAAAAATTCTCCACAAAATTTTGAATATTAGCTTTATCTGAAAATTGTCCATCCGCTCAGGGGATCACTCGTTTTGAATCAAAATTCTCCATGGAGATTAGTCTACTTAGATGATCTCAACAAAATGAAATGGATATGTTAATCATTTCAAGCAAGAAATGCTTGGGATGAGGAAAGGTAATCCATTTCCAAATGCATCCTTTAAACACTGTAAGAATTGAGCGAAAGAGAAAACCTATGTCATTTAAGGACAAAAGAGTCATTTGCAATCGTTACATGGATCAAAATGAAAAGAGGCATTTCTTTGCTTTATCTTACACACCAAAGGTGACCTTAGTCAACCCATTTGAGCCTTTTAAGTTCGAGAAATCACAAAACACCCCTGTCAAAAACCACTTCACAAGGGGCAAATTTGGAGGTTTTGGTTGGCATCATATGGTGAAAAGATGAGAAAAACTTCTTTGCTTTCACTTGTATTAATCTTATTGTGGTAACTTCAGGTGAATTCTTATGAACGCTTGAAGCATTCCAAGGTGAAGAAGGGCATTCTTTTCTCTACCCAAATACTGATACCCATTGCTTAAACTAAGTTGAACCCAATTGTTCATTTCTAAAACCCAAGTGGTGATTATCTCCCCATATTAGGATAAGGCACATGATTGACCAATATAATTGACATTTATGTGAAAATATAGAAAGCATCTTGAAAGTCCTAAGAGCTCAAAAAGTTCAAAAGAGCAAAAGTCCAATGAAAATTAAGGAGCATGAAAAAGTAGCGTGCCTGGTAAAAGCAAAGCCAATGCCCTAAAAAAAAGAGAAAAAAGATAGAAAGAAAAGAAGAAGAAGAGATTTACATCAAGGGGTGAAAAACTCCTATGTGAAAAAAATTGTCAAATTCAAAATGTTTGCATTGAAAAAAAATTCAAATGCAAAAACAACAAAAAAACAAAAACAAATTTTAGAAGGGAAAAGCTCTTATTTGATTGGTCAAAAGACTTTCAAGACAAATTAGATTTCAAAAGTCAAGTGCCTTCAAAAAGATTGAATGACATGGTAATAATGCCGTGACAATCACCAACTCTTACATAACTTTTGGAAAAATTATGAGCCTTTTGAGCCTTAGCAAAACCAATATTATGTCCCTTCCCAAAGTCTCTTTAGATAGTGATTGTTCAAGCAAAAATAAGAACTCTCCAAAGAAGCTATCACTCAAAAAAGTGGGGGCAAGGTTATCTTATCTCATATTAGGGTTACTTGACTTGTAAATCTAGCGAAACTGTTGTCAAATAATTGTTTCATTTCATAACCAATGATGTTTATCCATTGTTAAAACAATGATTAAACCTGCATTACGGTCATTTTGCAAGACCTTTTGGATTGGTTAAGGTGTACTTATTGCGAATGATTTTTAGATCCTTCGACATTAGAAGTGTGAGGTATATTGAGTGATCAAATTACTTCACATATGAATGGATGTGATCAAGTAACCCTTTTTGAAAGCATGTGATAAGCCATTTCTAATTAAGGAGCTCTTGCTTGGCATGCTTAATAAACCTATTTCATGAGTATGATCATTTTGACAAAAATTTTCTCTTAAAGGAAGATGATGACTAGTGATACATTCCAAGCTTGATGACAATTTTGATATACATGATAGTAAATGATATCAAATGTTTTTCAAAGTAATCAGACTTAGCTTGATTTGCTTATGCAATTAATGCTACAACATTGACAATGCATTTTCCTGATGTTGTCTTTAATGACATTTGTTCAAGTTGAATTTGATAGGTTCGCTTAATGAAACCATGCAATTTTCCAAGGTTATGGTCAACCTGAAATCATGCATTTTCCAAAGAGTTGGTGAGCATATCCTTAAACCACATGATTTGTGGACGTATCCTTAAACGACGCGGTTGGTAGGTTTATCCTTAAATCACATGGTTCGTGGGCTTATCCTTAAACCACACGGTTAGTGAATCTATCTTTAAATCACACAGTTAGTGGGTTTATCCTTAAACCATATGATTCGTGGATCTATCCTTAAATTACAGAGTTTGTAAGTTTATCATTTAATCACACTTTCACAAGGTTCATAGGTCAACCTTAAACCATGTCATTTTCAAAGGTTCATGGGTCGACCTTAAACCATGTCATCTCAAAAGGTTCATGGGTCTTCCTTAAACTATGCATTCTCGGTCGAAACTTGTTACACGACAAGACCTCTTTTCAAGTCGAAATCCGTTGTTATACACTAAGACTTTATTAACCTAGTCGATACCTATTACTATACGGTAGGACTTGTTACACGATAAGACTTCATTAACTTAGTTGAAACCCGTTGTTATACGGTAAGACTTTACTAACTTGATTGAAGCCAATTTCTACATGGTACAACAACAAAAAAAAAAGACAAAAAAGAAAAGAAAAGAAGAAAACGAAGAAATAAATGATGAAATAAATTCACGCTTTCATGGCCTATCAGCAAAAATTAAGGTGTTACTTAGTCTTTAGAAGAAACCTCTTTAAGCTCCATTTCAAAGTGGGGTAGTTGTTGACACTCAAATTTTTGTTATCACCTTTTAAATATCTATTTATTTTGCAAATATATATATATATATATTTATAAATTTATAAAAAGATAAACAACGAAAAAAATTGATAAAAAAAAAAATCAAGCAACGGGCCGGCCTTCTTCTTTATCAAATTTTCGGCCCCCAAAAAACCCCTCTTCCCTGGACCTTTATTTCATTTTTAGCCCATCATACAACAAAGAAGAAGAGAAGCCCGGCCCGGCCCTTCTTTCTTCTTTTACACCTCAGCCCTCTCTCACTCACGCACGTTCACATACACACGCATGCAGCCGAGGAGACCTCGATGGCCCCGTTTGTCCAAATGACACCCCCAACAACGATGATGTCGGCACCGTGATGTAAGCAAAGAGAATAGCCCAGTTGTCGTCAGAGGAGAGGTGAGGTGTGCGAAGGGGGATCATTTTTGGTTATTTGCAGAGAGGAACAGAGAAGATAAACCAGAGGAAAAGGAAGGAGATGCGAGGGTTTTTTGTTTTGCTATTTTTTTTGGGGGGGGGGGGGGGGGGGGGAGAGTTTTTTGGTCGATTTTCTAGTTTTGGAGAGAGGGGGAAGCCGCAGGTTTTTGGATCCTCCCGTTTCTGGTTTTCTGGGTTGTAGGGTTAAGAGAGAGGGGGATTTCTCTTCCCGTTTCTTGGTGCATTCGACAAGGAAAAGAAGGAGAGGCTCGCTAGTATAAAACTTTATCTGATGAAGGTCCCTCCGGATACGCCTCAAGCTCCACCGAAGGCCAACCTGCAATCCACTATGCACCATAAGCGATCCTTAAGCTAGGTAAGTTCTCTTCCCTTCTGTATATGCCCTGGTCTGTTCTGTCCATGAGGTGTGCTATCAACGAATTAAATCCTTGAGTCTTCGAGCGAACCAAGTGAAACTGAGCCATGTCCATCATGTGTCTGTCATAGTTGAGCGTCATTGTACCATACTTGGGTTAAGAACGCCTCAAACCTGAACCTGAAATTCGTTTTCTTCAATGCATACCACCAGTTTGTTAAAATTCTCAAATGAAGTCCCGAGACCTTCATCGTCGTATCTGTGCTCGATAGTCCAATTTGATGGGTGTTTGTTCATATATTGTGGATCTTCCTTTTCTTTCGTACTTTTCTTGGTGTTTTATGACAATTCCATGGTATGTCCTTTGTTTTCTTTTTGAATCACCTGAGGAGGAATACCTCGCCGGAGCACCCTTTTACTGACGAAGCTTATGATTCGTGGCAACCCTGGTTAGTTGTATCTTTCTGCATCTTAGCGCATTTGTGTTGTCTTGCTCATTGAAATCGATGCCGTGAAGTGTACGGGTTCGATGAGGTTTTAACTTTTTCTTTTTTTGGTCATCGGAGTAGTCAGCCGTCGAGGGGCCGGCGGCGATTAGGGATGGAAGTTAGGCTGGCGACGGTTGATGATGTTTCTGTGACGGTGGTCGACGGCCAAATGGTGTGGCGTTGATGTTTTCGGCTGCGGGAAATGAGAAATGCAGGAGAAACGCATGAAGAAGTCCTCGGGAGGTTGAAGAAGAAGGAATTTGCAGGGGAAAAGGACAAAACAGAAACAGACAAAAAGTAAGAGAAAAAAAAATAAAAAATAGGAAAAGCAAAAAAAAAAAAAAGAAGTTAGAAATTGCTTTTTAATCCGACCGGGTTGGCTTCGGGTAGACGGGTCGGGCTATCGGTGCAGATCGGGTTAAACGGTCCAAACCCGTTTCCCGAATATAATATAATAAAAAATTCTAAAAAAATTCTAAAAAAATCACAGAAATCTTAGAAAAAGTCTAAAAAATATTTAAAAATTAATAAAATGGTTTTAAATTCATAAAAATTGTGAAAATATAAAAATTCCAAAAATTAAATAATTTTTTTAAAATTCAGGAAAGCCTTAAAATATCAAAAAAAATCCAGAAAGCTCATTTTTTTTAATTTCGGAAAGTATAAAAAAATTAAAAACATAAAAAATATAAAAAATTGGAAATTTCTCAAAAATATAAAAAATTCAGAAAATTAAATAAATTTGGAAAACCTTTAAAAATGAAAAAAAAAACCAAAATTGGACAAACGTTTAGGGTTTTTCAATAGAGTCCTTTATTTTGTGTTACATTTGTTATGGACAATATTAGGATATTCACTTGCTTTATTTTGTGATTATAATTAATTATGCATTTTACTATCTTGGATATTATTTTCCTACTCTATAATGATTAGGACAAACCTTAGTCGTATGATTAACATAATCAGGTCCTTGAATCTAAAATTTCAAATTGGGAAAATAATAAGATATTCTCTTATATCTTATTGAGTTTCTAGCTAACCCTAAAAAGGTTAGTGGTAACTCTGTTTAAACTTATAAAGGCTAAACCGATTGAAATTTTGAATGTCTGATATCGTGCGGATATGAGCTTGGAAGAGTTTGAGTTAATGAAAAGCCGTTGGCCCGAACTTAATAATATCCCTATATCCAATTAAAAGCTCCTCTAGTCATTGGCAAGCCCCCAAAAAGTTAGGTTGCGACAACTCCGTACTAATATACTTCAAAGTGCCTTTTGATTATGAATTCAAACCCAAAGAATGACATAGAAAGATAGCAGTATCGTTGGAGAAGAAGAACAGGCTCGGTCCAATCTAATTCATCGACATTCCAAGCTTTCAAATTGCATTGAACCAGCGATTGGTCGGAAGTTGACCGATTTTTTTCTTTTCTTCTATATACTCCTTTTCTTGTCAATTTTTCTCCAATACAAAAGGCTAAATATTCAACAAACAATAATATTCGATCACCATGAATATTGTTTGTGATTACATAATCAGCCACTACACAAAGCACGGCATAACTATTGACACCTAAATTTTGACCAAGTATTTGCACTTAAATTGCTTAGAAAATTAGGGACTAATTTGGCCCTAACAAAAAGGATTTTTGATCACCTAAGTACTAATATTATTTGTATTTACTAAGTTTGATTTTCCTATTTATTTTCCCTATTTTCGAGTAAAAAAAAAATCAGAGGCCCAAAAAGGGGGCTGGGTATTTGTTCCCAGCCCACTGCTTCCTTCTTCCTTTTTGTGCACGCAGGCCCAGGCCTGTCTTCCCCACTCTTTTCTTCCACTTGGGTCTAGGCCCATTCGGCCCCCTCACCTTCACGGCCCGGCCCTCTCCATCTTCTTCTTCTTCTTCCCTTCTTCTGCTGCACGTGAGAAACAGAGGAGTAGAACGGAGGACGAAGGATAAGGTAGCCGGCGACGGATGGGGACGTCTCGCAGGCGCCATCAATGCCGCCGAACGAAGCAACACGATATTCGGCGAGAAACCCAGACGGATAGGACTCGTCTTCAATGCAAAGCAAGTGGCACGGTAAAACGGGGCACGCCGGTCAGCTCACCGTCGATCGGCAGTCAAGCCCTCGGTCGACCGGGTCCTCGTCGGCCTATAAATAGAGGTGAGCGAAAGGGGCAGAGGGAGGGAGAAAAAAACCAGAGAAAAAAATCAGTGAGGGAGAGAGAGATCTGAGAAAGAGTGAGAGCAGAGGTTCTGCAAGTCCAAGAAAAAAAAAAAATCGAGAGAGAGACCCGAGGGATTAAGCCTCCGGCGGTCACCGGCAACCCCCCCTTCTCGAGCCGACTGGTGAGTACCGCCCTGTATTTTCATTTTCTGCTTTCATTTGTTCAAAGTTCGGGGTCGGCTCCCGAGGATCTCGGCTTGGGGATGTGCGAGGCAGACGAAGGCAGCTCGCTTTCCGAGCTTGCCCGCTGTCCGACGCCACGAGCCGCGTAGGGAAAACCTCACTGACCCCTTTCTGATTTGCTGCGTGCGTCGCCATCGCCGGTCTCGCCTCCTGTCCGACGAACTGCCCTGTCCAAGTCGCGCACGCCATTTACCCCTGTAAAAATATTCCGTGCTCCGCCTTTTTCGGCCGAATCTGAGCCGACGATGCCCAGCTGTCCCTCGTTGAGGTAAGCCTTCGACGGAACGGAGGCGAGGCGGCGACGCCTGACGCCGTCGTCTCAGTCGCCGCGGGCAAGCCGCGGCGAAGGAGGAGGAAACCGAGTCAGCCGCGGGTTGGCCTGACCCGGTTTGCTTCAGCTAGGGTTTTGTTTTTTCCTCGAGTGGGCCGTAGTCGATGGTGGGCTGGGTTTTCATTTTAAATGGGCTCAATTTTGTTTTGTTTTTAGGCTTGGAGTGTCTTAATTAGAGGATGTTGGGTCGGGCTCATGGACGAACCGGGTCGGTTCCAACCCAGAAATTTGACCCGGATCCTCATAATAATATTTTTTTTAGTTTTTAAAAATTAAATAAAAAATAGTTTTTATTTTTTTAAAAAAATAATAATAAAAATTTAAAAAAATTTAAAAAAATCGAAAAAAAAAAGTTTAAATTTTTCAGAAAAATCAGAAAATCCAAAAAATAGTTTATATTTTCAAAAAATCCGAAAATATGTTTTATTTTCCAAAAAAATAAGAAAAATCCAGAAATAATTTATAATTTCCAAAAAGAACAAAAAATCCAAAAATATCTCATGTTTTGCAAAAAGCCAAGAAAAACAAAAAAAAATGTTTTTATTTTAAAAAAAATCAGAAAAAAAACTTTTCTCATAAATGTATGAAAATCCTTGAAAAATTCAAAATTTCCGAACCCGAGGGTTTAAACAATATTAGGTACCAGAAGGGCATTAGTGATTAACTAGTGTAATCAAGTCCCCGATCCTAGTTTCTCTGGTTGCGTAGGAGTAAAATATTTCTCCCAATATTTTACTTGGGTTTCTAATCGACCCACCCCAAACTGATTAGTGGCGACTCCTTTTTAAATGAAATTGAATTGCAGGTTAAAAACTTGAATCTTAAGTCGTGAATTGGTGGGCTTGCGAGAGCCCGGGCTAAACCCTGATGAAAGGCGTACAAGCCGAGCCATTAGCCTCCGGAAAAAGAAAAGGAGGTCGCGACAGCTTGGCGACTCCGCTGGGGACATTTTTTTGTGGACTTAGGCCATTTTTGTCTTGTTTAAATGTTTTCCTAACTTGGGTTTTTTTCTTTGCAGGTAAATATTAATTTTGTTAAAGTAAATTTTCCTCTATAAATTATTGTGCATGTTTTAAATGTTTTAGCACTACACTGTGGCACACACAACCCTGCCGCCGGACCTGGGCCGCTATAGGATATTTTAAGATGGTGTTAAGAAAGATACCGCCTTGAACGCGAGACCGCGATGTAGAGGCTGCCTTTCTTTTCCCCGAAATTTTAGGTAGAGCCGAGGTTAAGAAAATTTGACATGAGCGCGAGACTGCGACGGTCATATTACTTCTTAACCTCATTATACCTTTCTAGTTAGAAATCGAACCACACGTATCATTCGCATGTCTATATGTTTACTTTGATCTTTGAGAGTGAAGTAATTTCTTACCCCTTTTTATTTGGTTATTTACGTTTCTGGGCCCATGGCAACTCAGGTCGATCGTTTAGGTCGCTTATTTCATATGCGATGGGTAGGCACGATGTCCAGTTCATTCCTGCACCCAAGAAAGAGCTCCTCCGTTGGTGGGACCAGTTAGATCAACCTGCTCAAAAACATGTTGAAGCAAGAATTGGCCACCTCCTCCCTTTGCTCCAGATTAGTATCCATTCCGGCGTCATGCAAGCGATCCCACATTTTTGGTGTCCCGAGACGTCCACTTTCATATTTGGGAAATTTGAGTTGACCCCAACCCTAGAGGAATATAGCCTCGCCATTGGAATGCCTCTTAGAAATGAGCTCGTTAAGCCACCAACAAGCATTGACCCCGTGATTTGGCTAGCACGGTTTTTAAGAATCGTAACTCCAACAGTAAGAGGAGTAGTTCAGGCTAATAGGGATGCTTGTCCGTTATCCTTTTTGGCCGAATGTTTTGAAAAGCAACCCATGACCCAAAAATGCAAAATATTTCTCTTAGCCTTCTTTGGGTTCGTTATTTTTCCACATCAAAAAAATGCCATCGATCCTTCTATGGCCTGGGTAGTCGATCAAGTCAACTTTGGGCTAAATTTCGTAGGCATGGTATTGGCAGAAACCTTTTTGTCCCTTAATCGTTTCAAAGAAAATACTGAAAAAATCATGAGGGCTGCCCCAGAAATTTTACAAATGTGGTTCTTCTCTCATATCAGAGGATTTGGGCACCTCATGCAGATTTTAGAAATCAATGATTTCAGGCATCCATTGCAAAGATTTCAAATTTTAGAAAAATACTCCCCTAATAAGAAATACTCTTGCTGTATTAAACTCTTAAAGAACCCATTTCCAGAGGCATTCCTATGGTAGACTAAGTGGTTCAGGGAGGGAGAAGCTCGCTTTGCACTAGAATATCACGACCCAATCCCGTTGCTTGGTCTCTCGGGGACCACTTCGTATTACCCATACAGAGTGGCTCGCCAATACAGGGTCCTCCAAGAAATCCCGCCTCCACTCAAGCCCAGCCTATTTCGGGTCCTCTTCACTCACAAAGGCTATGATTACATGAATGAGATTCACATCATCAAGGATGCATGGAGCAAATGCCACCCTGAAAAGATTATTGCGCCTAGAAGACTACGAGGACTGGAGAAAGCTCATCATGCCTCTACATTCTACATTCTCAACCATCGAATCTCCGACAACTTGCGACCAATAATCCCGGACGTGACGGATAAGCTAGCACAACAAGAGCGGATTGAATCTCTTGAAAGGAGCTTGGAAATGAGCAGGACAAGTATTTCGGAGCTAGTTCGAAAGAACAAACGGCTTCGAGCTTCCCATCGCATATAGAATAAGAGACCTCGTACTTTAAATATGAGTGTGGATGTTCAGGAGTGTGCTCTTTGTTAGCTTTTGCGCTTATTTTTCTGCCTAAAGAATCCTTTTTGTAATCCTCTGTGGATAAATAAAAATGACTTGAGCCTTGCCATGGGCCAATATTATGTCTACTTCCCTGACTCACATTTCTCTCATTTATGTGCGCGACAGGTTATAATGGCTGAAGAGAATGTACCAAGCCGTATCACGATGATGGAGAACGAAATGAAACAAGTTTTTAATGTGCTCCGGCAGCTCTCAAAGCAGATGGATTCCGTCCAAAGCAAACTCACTCCCGCTCCACCTACAATCGAAGTAGTATTGCCCCAGTCATTTGCTGTGGATGGCCAAGGTGGAGAGATTGAAGATGACATGCCTCCATTAGAGGACGAATCACGATGGAAAAAGTCAAGCCGACAAACGCACCAACAACAGAGCACGATAAGCGTTTCGCAAAGTTGGAGGAAAAACTCCGGTTGCTGCAAGTGTCGCAAAGTTCACCTCCACTGGATCTATCTGTTTATGCCAAGGTTAATGTGCCAAAAAAGTTCAAGATGCCGGAATTCGAGAAATATGACGGCACCTCCTGCCCAAAGACTCACCTGCACATGTACCATGTACGGATGACGCAATATGTCAGTAATGAACCTCTCATGATCCAATCGTTTCAAGCGAGCCTAACTGAGCCCGCCCTAAACTGGTACATCAAAAAGAGCGTGAACCTTATTGAGACTTGGAATGAAGTGGCTGACGCATTCATCAAGCAATACAAATTCAATCTCGACATCACCCTCTCTCGTGAAGATTTGGAATGCGTCGAGAAGAAGAAAACGGAGTCATTCAAAGAATATGCAGCAAGATGGAGGAACTTGGCGGGGCAAATCACACCGGAGCCCACTGACAATGAGTTGATGAAACTCTTCTTCAAAACTCTTCCCCGTGAATTCTAAGCACAAATGGCCGGCTCAACTGCAAACACCTTTAGCCAACTTATCCCCGTAGGAGAATGGATCGAAATTGGACTAAGGGATGGTTGGTTCACAGAGCCCACTTCTGTCACTAATAAAAGGTTCAGCATGAAGAAAGATAAAGACCCCTCTGTAGACATCAATGCGGCCTATACTGCAATCACAAGTCATCCCCTAACAGTACAAATAGGCGGAGGACAGCAGCAGGCTACCGGCTGTCAACCTTACCAACGCTATAACAACAAGAGACAATTCACCTCTCTTCCTGGGTCCCCATCGCAAGTATTGGCAATCCTACGAAAGAAGAACTTACTTTCAGCCGAGCCTAAGCGACCCAACGCCGGAAGTTTCTCCAGCTATGACCCATCCAAGAAGTGCGATTACCACACAGGTGAAATAGGGCACTCGACTGATGAGTGTTTTGCTCTAAAAAATCGAATCCAGAACCTGCTAGACACTAAAGCCTTCTCCTTCCAGACTGCCAAACCAAATGTCCAGAACAATCCACTCCCTGATCACACAGAAAAAGTAAATGCTGTATTCAGTTTTGACGCCTGCCAAACCAGGAGCGTCAAAGTACACACTGCTAAAGTCTATCAAGGGTTGGTAAAAGCTGGGTATTACTCGAGTAATGAAATGTTGTCCTTAGCGACAATGAAAGAAGGGGTGTCAAAAATGGCGAAAGCCAGGATGATTGTTTACACCAACCACACTGGTGTAGTCTCTATTATCTCACAGGTCATCCTCGATTGGGACGAAGAGCTTGCTGCACTAAGCACGGGGACAAATGAGATGGATTCCACCTCATCAGAAGACATTCTTGGTAAAAAAGAAGCCATGGCCCAAACGTCAGGAGCAGAGGAGCACATAGTCATTGAAATTCCCCAACCTTACAATTATGATGGTGACAACGCAGTCCCTTGGTCCTACGATCTTGGTGTTAGCCTAGTCACAAGATCTGGGCGGACTTATGCCCAGGCCAACGCACAACCTACCAAGCCTGTCACCGATGAAGAAGCCAAAGAGTTCTTGGCCGTGATCAAAGCTAGTGAGTATAACGTGGTGGATCAGTTGCGGAAACTACCAGCTCAAATCTCTATATTAGAGTTGCTCCAGACGTCTGTCAAGCACCAGAAATCCCTGATGAAAGTGTTAAGTGAGGTACATGTCCTCAAAACAATCGAGCATGACAAACTTGAGGAATTTGTTGGGGCCATCCTTCTGAAAGACCAAGTGGCATTTTCTGATGAGGAAATCCCGGAGGAGGGTAGAGGACACACGAAGGGTCTCTATATATCAGTTAAGTGCGATGCTTCCCACGTCGCTCGAGTATTGATCGACAATGGGTCTGCCCTCAATATATGCCCACTAGCATTGCTACAGCACCTTAAAATATATGCATCCCAGATCTAAACCTCCAAGACATCCATTCGGGCCTTTGACGGGACAAGGAAGGAAACAGTGGGAGAAATAGACCTCGATGTCCAAATAGGTCCAACTGTATTCAAAATCTTGTTTCAAGTAATGAATATCCCCACTACATTCAACTTCCTTCTTGGTCGCCCGTGGATCCACGTTGCTGGAGCAGTACCCTCAAGCCTCCACCAAAGCGTGAAGTTCGTGGTTGAAGGAAAGCTAGTCACAATCTACGGAGAGGAAGACCATCGCATCTATCATGAGACGGTCATCCCCTACATTGAGCCTGATTGCAAAAAAGAATCCAGCTATCAGTCGTTCTAACTCGTGTCCACTATACACGAGTCTCGAGGAATTCCATCTCGTGTCCCTAAAATATCAGGTGCTGCACTCATGGTAGGAAAGATCATGGTCGGATATGGCTTTATCCCTGGTCAAGGACTCGGCAGGGAGGGACAAGGCATCCGAAAACCCATCGAAGCAGCAAAGAGACCCCGCACCATCGGTCTAGGATACTGCAAAGGAAAATAACAACACCCAAAAGGAAAGAGGGCCAGTCTCGTACTCCCGCGTCTCGAAGAGACTTTCCTAGGTCCTGCTAGGATGATGCATGAGGAGGAAGGAATAATTAGCACTGCGAGACAATCCCATCATGAATACTTTGACCCTCTTAATGTTGGCCAATGGGATGTCATGCAGCAAGTACTCATAGAAGAGGAGGATATAACCACCATGCTCGCAGACCTTTTTGTAGGTGTCATCGAAGGAGAACCCTTAGAGATGGCGGATGATAACTTTTCGTTCGAACAACTTCAACGCCAGATTGATGAATTGCACAATACGGTACACCACATGATAGAAACTTTTGCTCAAGCCGCTCAAGCATTCCTCTCTTATCACAATCAGGGGCCGATAATAGGAATGAACGAAGAAAACCCAATTGACGTAATATGGCAGGGGGCTCGTTTACCTTTACCCCTAGGGAATGTACGGTCATATTCGCCACTTCCTAAATCAATGACCGTCATTTTCCCTGTCCTCCTGAAACATGGACTGATCAGTAGGGAGCCAGAGCGCCTTTGTAACATCCCGAATTTTCGACAAGCCCGAAAATTGCTCGAGTTGGATTAATGGGTCGAGATTAGGACCGGATTTTTGGGAATCGCGCTTCAGGGGTAATTAGACCAAGTACCCCCCCCTTCTAGAAGCTTGTTTGAATTTTGTTTTGTTTTGTTTTTCTTTTTCTTTTTTCTTTTCCCCCCCCCTTCTTATCCGCATGTTTCTCTCTCCCTCCCTTTTCTCTTTTTTTTTCCCCCGCATTTCTCCCTTATCGACAGCCTCTTCCCCCCACTNCGTGGCCGTCTTTGAAGGGAGTAGATTAACCTCGACTTGCTAGTTTCACTGGCTCGATAGGAAAATGCCCGTGGTAAGGGCTTGTACTTGTAAACTTCCTAGGGTTAATCAATAGATAAATAAAGCAGTACTTTTGAATGTGTTCTTGTTGGGTTTTCCTGCTATCCCTGTTTTTGTGATTGACCGGGGATTGTGTTTCGCTTCCGCATGCGTTTAATCAAAAGATAAAACTAACGGTCGGCGACGGATCCTGGGGAGTCGCAAATCAAATGACCGCAAGAGAACAGGGGTTGCCACGTGCTCGAGGGTCGGGGCGTGACAGCCTTACCCCTGAGTATTTTCTAGACCACAATCCATCCAAATTCTGTGACTATCATTCGGGAGAACTAGGGCACTCACTAGATGATTGCACAGTTCTCAAAGACAAGGTTCAAGATCTCTTAGATGTTGGGGCATTCACATTTCGCTCGCTGTGGCTATGTAATGGTCGGGACGACCTCCTGGTAGCACCTAGCATCCGTGCCATGTTCCCTGAACATACTGAGAAGACACATGGGGTAGGCGTAGTCATGGACACCTTGGGTCAACCAAGTGGCAAATTTGACTATTATGTTAACTACTCGACCCCCCGATATCTCTATAACAACTATCAGGACATCGTTCTCGATGAGTGGGGAAGCATGGAGGATCTGACAATCACAAAGCAGGGAGCATCTGGAGATGCGACGGATGACTGGTTCAAAGACTTCTTCATAGGCGCTATCAACGAAGGACCGTCGGAAGGGATGGGTGCAGGCCCGCCTGAGTAGAACCTCTTTCAATTCCCCTTACATAATCCCCTATGCGGGAGCCTTTCCTGTTTTCCTTTACTGGCTTGTTTCTTTTTTGTTTTTTGTTTTGTTTTGTTTTGTTTTTTGTTTTTTTTTGGATGTCATTCCCACTAGAGGAATTGAGTTTTGAAAACCTACCTTTGTAAATCCATCTAGTGCTTGATCAATAAAACTTTTGAGGGTATGAGGAAGTACAGCAAACTGGCCCGTTGATGATATCCAGCCATATGAATGAAAGAAGAAATCTGAGGCCCGGGCCTCCTCATACCCATCCGCTTTGAGTTTTCAAAAAAAAAAATCATTTTAAAAATAGAAAAAACAGAATAACATCCATGCCTGCGGTATTGTTTGTCCATCTAATTTGTCTACTTCCTGCCACAGATGTGATCTCACGGTATGCAAGGGTATGGGAACGGTCCAAACCAACATTATAACTGGCAATGATGGCAATTCTAATGAGTCAGATGACGATTCCGAGGAAATCCAACAGAGCTGGGAACGACATGAAGAAACAAAACCCCCCACCACTGAGGACACCATCACTATCAATTTGAGCAACATAGAGGAGCCAAGAGAAGTGAAGAGCGGTGCTAATCTTCCTGAAGAAGAAGCTGTACGCCTGACCATCCTCTTGAAGGAATATCAAGACATATTCGCATGGTCCTATGCCGACATGCCGGGCCTCAATCCAATGATCGTGGAACATAGCCTACCAACCAACTCTGACATTGCCCCCAAGAAGCAAAGGTTGAGAAGAACCAAGCCAGAGTTATCAAAAAAGATCGAAGAGGAGGTAATGAAACTCTTAGAGGTAGGCTTCATTGAAGTCTCACAGTATCCTAATTGGGTAGCAAATATTGTGCCAGTAAAAAAGAAAGATGGTCGGATTCGGGTTTGCGTCGACTATCGTGACTTGAACAAAGCCAGCCCAAAAGACGATTTCCCATTACCACACATAGATGTTCTTGTGGATAGTACGGCGGGCTTCGAATTATTCTCTTTCATGGATGGATTCTCAGGATACAACCAGATAAGGATGAAAGAAGAGGACAAAGAGAAAATAGCATTCATCACCCCGTCGGGGACATTTCACTATAAGGTCATGCCTTTTGGCCTAAAAAATGCTGGTGCAACCTATCAACGCGCCATGGTCGCTCTTTTCCACGATATGATGCACAAAGAAATCAAGGTATACGTCGATGACATGATTGCCAAGACCAGACAAGGGGAGGACCATGTGAGAGCCTTAGAAAAATTGTTCGGTCGACTTCGCCAGTATAAGCTGCGTCTAAACCCAGCAAAATGCGTGTTCGGGGCAACCTTTGGGAAGTTGCTCGGGTTTATTGTAAGCCAAAAGGGGATAGAAGTGGACTCGTCAAAAACCAAGGCAATATTTGAATTACAGCCCCCATCGACTGTGAAAGAAGTCCGAAGCCTGTTAGGGAGATTGAATTACATTGCGCGATTCATATCCCAACTCTCTGAAACTGCAAAACCCTTCTTTAAGCTTCTCAGAAAGGACGCACGAATCGAATGGGACGATGATTGTCGATTGGCATTCGATAAACTAAAACGGTATTTAATGGACCCTCCAATTTTGGTTCCTCCAATCCCAAGCCACCCATTAATCCTATACCTCACCATTAATAGCGAATCCTTAGGCGCTATGCTAGTGCAGAAAGGACCAGGCGATGGGAAGGAACGAGCCATTTACTACTTGAGTAAAAAATTCACCACATCGGAGCAGAACTATTCCGAATCCGAAAGAACCTGTGCTGCATTGGTATGGGTGCTGCATAGACTCCGGCAATATACCTTACATCATCGAATGTTTCTTGTGACCGAAAATGACCCAATTAGGTATTTGCTCAATCGGCCAGCCTTGGTAGGAAAGTTGGCCAAATGGCAGATCCTAATTTCAGAATTCGACATCCAAACAACGTCGCAAAAATCAATCAAAGGGCGAGTGATCGCCGATATGTTAGCTGAATGCCCGGGGGGAATGTATGAAGACAATCCCCTAGATGATCGCATCACGTCAGTGGAGGAAAACACGTGGACTATGTTCTTTGACGGGGCTGTAAACTTGTTTGGGTCTGGCACCGGAGCAGTCTTGATATCTCCAGAAGGACAACATTATCCCGTAGCTGCAAAGTTGGTCTTTCCTTGCACCAACAATATAGCTGAGCATGAAGCATGTATCCTTGGCCTACAAGCGGCTATCGAGATGGGAGTGACAAAACTAAAGGTGTTCGGTGACTCTGCACTAATTATCCTTCAAACTGTGGGTAAATGGAGAACAAGAGACGCCAAGCTTGTACCATATCACGACTACCTCGAGGAATTGATAGCAGAATTCAAAACAGTCTCGTTCGAATACCTGTCCAGGTCTCATAACCAGTTCGCCGACGCATTAGCCACATTAGCATCTATGTTACAAGTGACTGACGGGTTAGAGGTAGAACCACTGAAGATTGAAATCCTGGTAAAAAAGGCCCACTGCATGGCTATGATTGAAGAGCCCAACGGAAAACCTTGGTACTATGATATCATGAGGTACCTCCACGAGCATGAATTCCCTGAAGGAAGTACCCTCACTGATCGAAAGTACATAAGGAAAATGGCTTCAAAATTTTTCATCAGCGGTGAGCATTTGTACAAAAGGTCTTATGATTCAATCCTGTTGAGGTGTGTAGGTGCAACTGAAGCCATGCGAATAATGCAAGAAGTACATGAGGGAGCCTGCGGCCCACACATGAATGGGTACATGCTAGCCAAGAAGATAATGAGGTTAGGTTACTATTGGCTCCCCCTAGAAAGTGACTGCTCTCAGCACGTGCGAAGCTGTCACCGCTGCCAAATCCACGGTGACAGGATAAATGTCCCTCCAGCTGAGTTACACCAGCTAGCAGAACCATGGCCGTTTTCAATGTGGGGGATCGACATGGTCGGTCCAATCAATCCCAAGGCATCAAATGGACACCGATTCATCTTGGTTGCAATTGATTACTTCTCAAAATGGATCGAAGCGGTGTCATATACAAATGTCACCGCACGAAGTGTGGCAAAGTTCATCAAGCGTGATATAATTACCCGTTATGGTATACCTGAAGCCATCGTCACTAACAACGGATCTAATTTGAACAACAAATTAGTCGACCAACTATTTAGCAAGTTCAAGATCTGACACCTAAACTCGTCCCCCTATCGCCCGCAAATGAATGGGGCTGTGGAAGCAGCCAACAAGAACATCAAGAAAATCCTAGCCAAGACGGCCGAAAATTATCGCGATTGGCATGATAGGCTACCCTTCGCATTGATGGCATATCGAACATCGATTCGAACGTCTACTGGTGCAACCCCTTTTTCTCTAGTTTACGGCATGGAGGCAGTCTTGCTCGTAGAAGTGGAAATCCCCTCCCTACGAGTCCTTTCTCAAGCAAGTTTGATGGAAGCAGAGTGGATGCAGCAAAGGCTCGAGCAGCTGAACATGATTGATGAGAAACGACTGAAGGCTCTTTGTCATGGTCAGTGTTATCAACAAAGGGTAGCTCGGTCATTCAATCAAAAGGTTCAGCATAGGTGCTTTGAGGTAAATGATCTGGTCTTGAGGAAGACATTACCAATCTTTCCGGAGCCTGGAGGCAAGTTCGCCCCGAGTTACAAGGGTCCCTACGTAATAAAGAAGGTGCTCCCCGAAGGAGCCTTGATCTTTACTGAAATGGACGGCCGTGAGTTCTCCAAACCAGTCAATTGTGATGCTGTAAAAAAGTACTATCCTTGAGAGTTCCCCTATATTTTGCCAGGAGGGGCTTAAATGTTCAGTACTTAGCATTGCTAAACATTTCCCTGATGAATGAAAATGCCAATGCACGTCTCATATGAATGATAGTTTCTACATGATCGTTTCACCTCAAAATAGAGAGTTATTCAGCAAAGAGAGTTTAAAATGAAAAGAGGGAAGGAGGGTGCATTAGACTTACTTCGTGTCTCAAGATTACCTCCTCTTGATTTAGCACAATAAAGTGGGCTTTTGAAACTGGCACATGAGAACCCAAAGATCTAGACTCGTTAGATTTGAGAACACCTCTTTCAAGAAAACATAGGTGGGCAAGAACAAAAGACAGGACATAATAGGTATATACACACGATCAAACTCGGAGCCTGCAGATCGTAGTAGCTTAAGGAAAGCTTCCTAAAACGTTTCTTTCACGTTGCTCATGGTCCCCGTCTCTCAAGTTATTTTCGAGGTAGAGCATTGTAATAGGCGGGACGTTCAACTTCGGCAAATCGGGAAGCACGGAAAATGAACTCCTTCACTTCCCCCTTTGAATTGACTACTATCAACAGGGAGAAAATCCAGACAGTTGAGACAAATTCTAACCAACTGTTCCAAATAATGACTTTCGTTCCAGACACATGCTCTGCGAAGAAGTGATTACTGATAGAAAATTGGAGGTTTTGATTATCCATCTCAGATTCCATAGAAGCCTGAGGTACATGACTTTACCTAATGCTGCTGATGTCCAACAATGAGAAAGGAAAATTTTCCACAGAAGGAAGACGTTGAAGATGGATCAACCATCATCGGCCATTCGTCTAGGGCCATAGGCAAAGAGGGCCAACCAAAATGAAGCGCCAAATTGTGGCAAGGCCATAGCAATCACCAACATTCAAGATGCCGAGGAGTCATCAAATACCAACTTTGCAGAAAGGAAGCATCGGCATTCAAAAAAAAAAAAACTGACTTGATAGGTCAATTCTAGCCAGCCGATACTGGTCAAGCAAGCACCTGGAGACGACCCATGCTGAATTCACCTGACTTGGTATAAAAAGACAGGTCATTTTAGCGGCCTGGCCCCTTAAATAAAAAAATGCGCTCCATGGACACCGCCGGCGTCTTTAGCCGAGTGGTATCCGGGAATGGAGCGCCTGGGTCCGAACGGGGGTTCGAATCCCCGAAGCGGCAGTAGCCGCATGTGAAAAAAAAAAAAAAAGTTTTTTTAAAAGAAAACAAAAAAGTTTTTTTTTCTTTTCTTCTCCTTTTCTCTCTCTTTGTTTTTTTGGCATACCAAGATCAAAATTTCAGGATCTCATGCTCGCTTTAAGCCTCAGGACCCTAGGTCTATCCAATCATTCGCAAACTGGCAAAAGGGTCATCTATCCGCCAAAAGTGTTGATGATAAATGCAAATTGGCGAAGGGGTTATTTGTCCGCCAAAAGTGTGGATGACAAATGCAAATTGGTGAAGGGTAATGCTGTATCATTTCTAGTTTTTCAACTCTGGAAAATTCATACACTAACACATTCCCTTTCATTTTTTGTAGGGTCATCTGTCCGCCAAAGGTGCAGACAACAGAGCAAGAAGAGATATGTCAAACTTTGATGACGACATTGGATCAACTCTCCCAAGTGAAACGGCATCCTAAGGGTAAAAACAGACATGTCCGTCCAATCAAAGATGGGATTTTCAATCCTGACTGAGTATTCATGCGTCATTCCCCTTTGAGTAGGGGCAATCCATGAACACTCATTTTTTAATAATCCCCCTATATTCAAACACGTCTGCAGAGACAATTTTGCATCTCATGCTCTTAGAAAGTCTTCTTCTTTTGAGAAAATTCAAATCATTCTAAGGCTGCAAACTCCTTTGCGCTTATAGTAATCCATGCCTTTTCAAAATGATTTTTGCATGATGATTTTTGTCTGTCTAAGTCACCAATTCCACTGAGGATCATCAAATTAAGCAGTTCAACAAATGATGTGGATCAATTGAGCATGCTAAATGAGGTACATCAGGATGATGAAAGGCAAACCATATCCTACACACAGTCCTCCGATTAAACACTTGTGAGGTGAGCATAGGAAATTCCATGTCCGCAGGGTAAAGAGTTCTCTCGCGAATGGTACGATGATCAAAGTGATGAGGGGCATTTTGTTTCTCCACCCTAAACACGACAGGTTATCCATTGCCTAACCCCTTTGAGCCTCGTGCCATTGTGAAGTTTCTTTCATATTACCCCTGTCAAGAACCACCCCACACTGGGGCAGATTGAAGGAGGGGACGGCATCATAAGGTGAGAAAATGGATGAGAATTTTCTTGCTTGCACTTGCATCAATCTTTGGGTGTTTTTATTCCATATGAACACTCATGATAATTTAAGTGCCATAGAATGACGAAGAGCATATTTGGTCTATATATTTGTATCCATTGTACAACCCCATTGAGTCTGTAATTTCATTTCAACTCCCCACATTAGGGCAAAGAGAAGGTCACCATTGTTCAAGCAGTATAAGCCGAAGCGGCTGACTGCAGATGAAGACCCAAGAATCTAGGACAGTCTTGAAACAAACAAAAAAACACAAAAAAAAAATGAATGAAAACTAGAGGCATGAAAAAGCAGTGTGCCTGGTAAAAGCAAGGCCAATGCCCTCAAGAAGAAAAAAAAAATCATGCTCGAGCAAAAAGTCTCTACAAAGACGAGCTCCATTGATAAGGAATAAGACCGGTGACAATTCAAGATGATCACCAACTCTTGTACACATTTTTGAGCCTATAAATCCATTTGTTTCTCAACCCATGAGCCAAATATACATTGTGTCCCTTTGTAAAAGTCTCTTCTGACTAGGGCACTTGAATTAACATAGGAATTCATATGTTTATAAGCATCGCTCGAAGAAGTACGAGCAAGATCATTCCTATCTCTTTTCGCAGGGTTCTTGACTTGTAAACCCGAAGATGGCTGTGCAACATTCATTTCAATAAGCCTTGACCTTCATGGTCTCCTTTGCTAAGCCTTTGACCAAGCCTACATTACGGTCCGAACAAAGACCTCTCAGATTGGTAAAGTTGTACCATTTGCAAATATATTCAGACCCCTGTCGACATGATGATAGTGAAAGGGTGAGAGTCCTATGATCCCGCACCAATGGTCGGGACAAAATAGCATTTTCAATAAGAGTGAGTGCAAAGCCCTTTCAGACTAAAGGCTCCTCATTTGACATGTTCAAGACATTCTCATTTTGAGTATGAATTGTCTTTTTGAAAATTTTCCCCAGTGAAACTTTGGTGATGCAAACTGACAAAATTGTCATGCATAAACCCCATTTGAATTGAAATTTTTACAGTATGCACAAATCAGTTGCACATATTGCGTATTTGTTTGACAGGAGACATACTTTCAGAGCAAAGATATCATTAGGCCTGCAACTTACCAGGAGGTGGGGGACCTTCAGGAGTATTTGAGGCGCGTCCTCAATCTTCCAACTTACCAGGATGTGGGAAACCTTCAGGGATATCTCAGGCAACCGGAGAATGGTTCGAGTCCTGGAAAGGCAATCCCCCGTCAAGGCGACCGAAGAATGGTTCGGGTCCTAGACAAACAACTCATTGCTTCTACATGCGACCGGAGATAGCTTCGGGTCCTGGAAAAACAATCCATCGTCGAGGCGACCGGAGATAGTTTCGGGTCCTTGGCACTAGCTTATTGCTCGGAAAGGCAACCGGAGATAGCTTCGGGTCCTTGGCACCAACTCATTGCTCGGAAAGGCGATCGGAGATAGCTTCGGGTCCTGGAACCAGCTTATTGCTCGGAAAGGCGACCGGAGATAGCTTCGGGTCCTGGAAAAGCAATCAATCGTCGAGGCGACCGGAGATAGTTTCGGGTCCTTGGCACCAGCTTATTGCTCGGAAAGGCGACCGGAGATAGCTTCGGGTCCTTGGCACCAACTCATTGCTCGGAAAGGCGACCGGAGATAGCTTCGGGTCCTAGAAAAGCAATTAATCGTCGAGGCGACCGGAGATAGCTTCGGGTCCTTGGCACCAACTCATTGCTCGGAAGGGCGACCAAAGATAGCTTTGGGTCTTGGAAAAGTAATCCATCGTCGAGGCGACTGGAGATAGCTTCGGGTCCTTAGCAACCACTCATTGCTCGGAAAGGCGACCGGAGATAGCTTCGGGTCCTGGAAAGGCAATCATCGTCGAGGCGATCGGAGATAGCTTCGAGTCCTTGGCAACAACTTATTGCTTGGAAAAGGCGATCGAAGATAGCTTCGGGTCTTGGAAAAGCAGTTTCCCCCATATCATCACACAGGTATGTTTTTTTTTCTATATCAGCATCATATAAGGAAATATCCTGATATTTGCCAAAAACTCGGGGTTCGCACCCCATATCACTCTTTCCTGGTAAGTAACTGCAAGTATTTTTCTTATCTATTTTAGTATGTATTATACATTATTGCCATTTTTACTTTGGACACTTGGTCCTAGAGAAACTATTATCTATTGCATATGCATGGATAAAATTTAGGTATCAGTTCGTCTTTGAAGGCAACCTCTGCGAACTCACCTTCAAAGAGGGGCAGCTGTTGACACCTAAATTTTGACCAAGTATTTGCACTTAAATTGCTTAGAAAATTAGGGACTAATTTGGCCCTAACAAAAAGGATTTTTGATCACCTAAGTACTAATATTATTTGTATTTACTAAGTTTGATTTTCCTATTTATTTTCCCTTATTTTCGAATAAAAAAAAAATCAGAGGCCCAAAAAGGGGGCTGGGTATTTGTTCCCAGCCCACTTCTTCCTTCTTCCTTTTTGTGCACGCAGGCCCAGGCCTGTCTTCCCCACTCTTTTCTTCCACTTGGGTCTAGGCCCATTCGGCCCCCTCACCTTCACGGCCCGGCCCTCTCCATCTTCTTCTTCTTCTTCCCTTCTTCTGCTGCACGTGAGAAACAGAGGAGCAGAACGGAGGACGGAGGATAAGGTAGCCGGCGACGGATGGGGACGTCTTGCAGGCGCCACCAATGCCGCTGAACGAAGCAACACGATATTCGGCGAGAAGCCTGGACGGATAGGACTCGTCTTCAATGCAAAGCAAGTGGCACGGTAAAACGGGGCACGCCGGTCAGCTCACCGTCGATCGGTAGTCAAGCCCTCGGTCGACCGGGTCCTCCTCGGCCTATAAATAGAGGTGAGCGAAAGGGGCAGAGGGAGGGAGAAAAAAACTAGAGAAAAAAATCAGTGAGGGAGAGAGAGATCTGAGAAAGAGTGAGAGCAGAGGTTCTGCAAGTCCAAGAAAAAAAAAGAAAAAGAAAAAAAATCGAGAGAGAGACCCGAGGGATTAAGCCTCCGGCGGTCACCGGCAACCCCCCCTTCTCGAGCCGACTGGTGAGTATCGCCCTGTATTTTTGTTTTTTGCTTTCATTTGTTCAAAGTTCGGGGTTGGCTCCCGAGGATCTCGGCTCGGGGATGTGCGAGGTAGACGAAGGCAGCTCGCTTTCCGAGCTTGCCCGCTGTCCGACGCCATGAGCCGCGTAGGGAAACCCTCGCCGACCCCCTTCTGATTTGCTGCGTGCGTCGCCATCGCCGGTCTCGCCTCCTGTCCGGCGAACTGCCCTGTCCAAGTCGCGCACGCCGTTTGCCCCTGTAAAAATATTCCGTGCTCCGCCTTTTTCGGCCGGATCTGAGCCGACGATGCCTAGCTGTCCCTCGTTGAGGTAAGCCTTCGACGGAACGGAGGCGAGGCGGCGACGCCTGACGCCGTCGTCTCAGTCGCCGCGGGCAAGCCGCGGCGAAGGAGAAGGAAACCGGGTCAGCCGCGGGTTGGCCTGACCCGGTTTGCTTCAGCTAGGGTTTTGTTTTTTCCTCGAGTGGGCCGTAGTCGATGGTGGGTTGGGTTTTCATTTTAAATGGGCTCAATTTTGTTTTGTTTTTAGGCTTGGAGTGTCTTAATTAGAGGATGTTGGGTCGGGCTCATGGACGAACCGGGTCGGTTCCAACCCGGAAATCTGACTCGGATCCTCATAATAATATTTTTTTTAGTTTTTAAAAATTAAATAAAAAATAGTTTTTATTTTTTTAAAAATAATAATAAAAAATTTAAAAAAATTTAAAAAAATCGAAAATCGAAAATCGAAAAAAAAACAGTTTAAATTTTTCAGAAAAATCAGAAAATCCAAAAAATAGTTTATATTTTCAAAAAATCCGAAAATATGTTTTATTTTCCAAAAAAATCAGAAAAATCCAGAAATAATTTATAATTTCCAAAAAGAACAAAAAATCCAAAAATATCTCATGTTTTGCAAAAAGCCAAGAAAAACCAAAAAAAATGTTTTTATTTTAAAAAAAATCAGAAAAAAAAAACTTTTCTCATAAATGTATGAAAATCCTTGAAAAATTCAAAATTTTCGAACCCGAGGGTTTAAACAAGATTAGGTACCGGAAGGGCATTAGTGATTAACTAGTGTAATCAAGTCCCCGATCCTAGTTTCTCTGGTTGCGTAGGAGTAAAATATTTCTCTCAATATTTTACTTGGGTTTCTAATCGACCCACCCCAAACTGATTAGTGGCGACTCCTTTTTAAATGAAATTGAATTGCAGGTTAAAAACTTGAACCTTAAGTCGTGAATTGGTGAGCTTGGGAGAGCCCGGGCTAAACCCTGATGAAAGGCGTACAAGCCGAGCCATTAGCCTCCGGAAAAAGAAAAGGAGGTCGCGACAATAACATGTGCTTCTTTGCCAAATTTCATGAAGCTTTTGTACAGACGCCCATCGATAGACGTCATGTAAAACAGTTTCGATATCTTAGAGCTCGCAAAGCCACCCCAAAAACCAAGAAAGACACATAAGATCAAAGGCTTTCTCCACAAGCAAGAGCGTTGGTCAAGAATGCATGCCTAATCGAGGGGCTCGGGCTCGTATATTAGCCGACACAAGATGGTCCTTGGTTTTCGTGACTAAGAAGGCCGAATCTGTCTCCATATTGGTAAAAAGTATGAGAAACTCGTGCCAAGTTTAAATAGGCACCAAGAAAATGCTTGAATCCAGGAACTGGGTGGTCTCCAAACACAACTCTATTCATCCTCTTCCAAGTCTCACGCACCATATGCCTAATGTTTTCCCACGCAGCCTCTTCCAAAGCACCGGTTTCATTCATGTAGCATTCTAGGGCATTAAAGTTTTCTCCTTGTGCCAATTCATACAAAGCATGGACAACATAGTTGGGTTATAAACATAAGTCCAAATACTCATCTCACTTTCGCATCCTAGAAATAAAAAAGAATAGCTTGTCACTATGAATATACCAATGTTGTACTCTCTCCTTTTTTTCTATAAGCCACTATTTACAAGGAGAAGAACAATATAAAATTAAGTCACCGATGATGTACTAAAATCATTGGTAAATCGAAGGATCTTGGCAGAATAATGTTATATTTTTCACATAAACTATTTTCTGCTCTAGGTTCTTTTTCTTTTCAATTTTTCTCCAATATAAAATGCTTTATTTTTTACATAAATAGAAATCGATCACCAGCAATACTATCAGCAATTTGGTAACCAGCCACAACGCAGAGCACGGAATAGCATGTGCTTCTCTGCCGAATTTTATGAAACTTGTACCCCTCAGGAGACTTCAATCACAATAGTTTCAATATCTAAAGCTCACAGAGCCACCCTAAAAGCTAATAATAACGCATAAGATTAAGGGCTCCTTCCAATAGCAAGACCTTGGTCAATAATGCATCCCTAATCGAGGGGCACGTATTCGAATACGGTCGACACAAGATGGTCCATGGTTTGGTGACCGGGAAGGCCGTGTCC
>CM026412.1:15790663-15929988 GCA_014858505.1 Corymbia citriodora subsp. variegata
TTTCTCTTTCGTTTGTATTTGTATACGTTTTGTTATGTCTTCTTACCTCTTGCATTGCAGGGCGCAGGAGTCCAACTAAACGGCTTTCCTCCCTCCTCACTCAGAGCCCATGTCACTGGGCACGTTACTCGTCTTTCTCCTACCACTTGTAGAGCGCAGGACTCGAACCCATGCCACTAGGCAACTGGCCTGATGTTGTGTACTTGATTGTATCATACTTGAATTGAAATATGGAAACTCGCCCCTTCTTGGGTTGGTCTCCTTCTCTGCTGGGAGTTCTGCTGTGAGTTCCTCTTACAACTTTACCCAAAACCTCGGAGAGCAGTGAAACTATGGCTACCGAACCTCCCCTTGCCTTCTTTCAATCATGAGTGCTTCTTATTCTCTTAGCCATTGCATTAGTTGTGCTCCGAACTGTCGCTCTAGCTCAAGCACTCTCTCTCGAAGAAGCGAGCACACGCGATCTCCAACTTGCTTTCAGGCAAAACAATCTCAACTCAAGGCAGCTGACTAACTTCTATCTCAACCGGATTCGGAGGCTCAACCCGCTCCTCAGAGGGGTCATTGAGGTGAACCTGGATGCACTGCACCAAGCCGATAGAGCAGACTGAAAACGTAAGGTGAAGCCATATGGCTCGCTCTCTGTTGTGCACGGGATCCCTATACTGCTCAAAGATAACATAGCCACCAAAGATAAGATGAACACCACAGCAGGCTCCTTCAAGCTTCTTGGTTCGGTTGTGCCACGCGATGCTGGTGTGGTGGCTAGGCTGAGGAGGGCTGGAGCCGTGTTGCTGGGGAAGGCGAGCTTGAGCGAGTGGACTCACTATTGGTCTCCTGGTGCCCCCATTGGATGGCGTGCCAGGAGCGGCCAGGGAAAGGTAAGCCAAACAAACGATCCACTTTTCTATTCTGGTCTATCTTTGCAAGGTTTGACAATTCAAACGCTTTCGTGTGAGTCTATTAATTTAGTCGAACCTCCATACTTAAAGTTGCATTTCGCGACAAATATTCGGAAAGTGGCAAATGTCTCCAAAGGATAGATCATTACAAGAATCTGTTGGAAATATTAAGAATCATGCGCCTGTGAGGGCGCCATGATAGGTGCTTATGAAGCACTTAGGGCTGTTTGTCCTAGAAGAGGCAGATTCGACATAATAATAGAAGGAAAACCTCCTCTGAATCTATTTATCTGATGACTATAGTTAAATGCATATGAACATAGAATCCATACAATCTATCGGCGGATCCTTGAGGGTCAAGTAGCAGGTCGGCCATATCCGTGGCAGTGAATATGGGGGCGGTGTCGCTGGGAACAGAGACGGACGGCTCAATCTTATGTCCCTCTGGTTCTAACTCGGTGGTGGGCATCAAACCCACCCTTGGCTTGATGAGTTGAGGTGGGGAAGAAAATAAAAATTCAATATAAAAATAAAATTTTATTAAATTTTTTAGGTTTTTTAATACAATTTTTCATTTAATAAAAATTTATTAGAGAACGATGGAAAAGGAAGAAAGAAATAAAAAAAATTAAAAAGAGAGTCAAATGAAATTAAAAAAATAAAGTAGACAAGAGTGTGGTAAGAGATTTTTACCATTTCCGTTTGTAAAATTTGTTGTTCATTTACATTAATATATCGTCTATACCAAACAATATATATGATATGATATGAATATGTCTGAACTCGATATCCTATCTTATCTAGTCATATCCTTCTTAGAAATTCGGACAATCAAACGTAACCTTTATATTATGGAAATTACTCCAACACTTATTAACCACTATATGTGGGATCTCTCAGGCCAATGTGCAGGAGTATTGCAGATACCGTCGATGTCCTCAATGTCATTTTAGGATTCGATCCTTGTGATGCTAAAGCCACTAGAGAAGTGTCGATGTACATCCCGAGAGGTGGCTACAAGCAATTTCTCAAAACAACGGGCTCAAAGGCAAGAGACGCAGAATTGTTACCCTTTTCTTCAAATTCGACTCAGGAACCCAGTCGCCAAAGCATTTGAAAGCCATTTTAACACCCTGAAGTAGTTAATAGTGATATTAATACTTACTAGTTCCTCAAGTATGAAATGAATTACTTTGACATGTATTGTATGCATATATTTTCATTCCTTTCATGGACAGGAAACAAGGCGCGGAATTGGTGGACTACTTGGAATCAGCCAACATCAGTGAAATCCACTTTGGTGCGAGCGGTGAAGATGTAGCACCGTTGGCTAAGCTAAAGCTAGCCCTGAATACTTCCCTTCGAGACTTGGTCGTCTCACTGGTCCAAACCCTTGCGGATCTAATTGCCTTCAACAACAAGCACAAGCATGTGGTGAGTTAGTACTATCACATAGCAATTTATATCGCCTACTTTTAATCGACTCAAAATTACGTGGGATCTCATGAGGTTCGGGAAACATGCAACAGAATCAAGCAAGAGGGCAGAGATCCTCACCAGGGATGCGCTGAATAATTTGTCTTTTTACACTATCTGCAACCTACAATACAGATATCATGGAACAAAGTGAAATAAATTACGTTCAAGTACTCCATTAGTTCGATTGAACTCCGCAAATTTCAGAAATGAAAGTTTCAATAAAAAATGAATAAGTAAATGGAGAAATCATTCTTACCATTGGCGATGATTTCTTGTTTTTCCATTTTTTTTTCAATCACATAGATATGCGCATGAGACTGTGGGTCAATTTCTACTCTAGACGGCTCAAATGAAGCCACGGGATTACTGGACTGAATCGACATGATTGCGGTTAGGTCAGGGTTCCCATGACTTCGGCTTTGTCAAAGAGTCAACCCGTGCTGCGTGTTTGCAAGCCAGGGTGGAAGCTCTCGACATCGAAAGAATTTCAGAATTGAGATGGGTGACTCGTACTACATGATGGTAGTCAGAGTGGTATCCATCTCAACACCATCCTAAGTGATCCTAATGCGGCCCAGGTCCGGTGGCAGGTTGTGTGTGCTAAAGTGTAGTGCCATGTAAGGAAAACATGCACAACGGTTTATATAGCAAACAACACTTCAAAAATTCAAACATATAAACATTCATTCCCATCCACCGACCTACAAAACAAAGTGTTAACAAAAACTCCACCCCTTATTACTCCAATCCTGCACCAACATTTAACACGTGATTAGTGGACTTACCTCACCTTCTCGAATGCGCTGCCAAAGAAACACATTAAATAACACATAATCAAGCAAATTAGGCCTAAGTCCTCTAAGGTTTAGAACCAGTTCCCAGTGGAGTCGCCAAATTGTCGCGACCTAAAATTTTTCGAAAATAATAAAATAATAAAAATAATAGGTTTAGGGGTATTATTAATTTCGGGCCGACGGCCCTTAATTAACTTAGGCTCTCCCAAGCCCATACCTCGCGCGATGTGGGATATTCACAAAAATATTCAAACAAGGAGTCGCCACTAGTCTATTAGGGTTGACTAGAAACCAATCAAGGCATGGGAGCGTGCCTCACTTTCTACGTAACCAGAGATTCTAGAGTCGGGGACTTGGTTACGTTAGTCATGAGACTAACGCTCTTTCGGTACCTAACTTAATTGTGTGTCAACTAAAGACATGGCAACACATTGAAAAAACCTATTGTAGAGCCCTAAAGGCTTATTCAATTTGGTCTTATTTCTTTTTTAAGGGTTTTCTGAATTTTTATGCTTTTTAGTATTTTTTAAATATTTTTAATATATTTTAATATTTTCAATATTTTCGAATTTTCTGAAATTAAAGAAAACAAACTTTTCAAATTTTTTTTTTGTATTTTTTGGCTTTTTTGAAAATTTAAGAAAAACATTCATTACTGTTTTCAGAATTTTCTAATTTTTTCTAATTTTTTTTGCAATTTTTGGATATTCAAAAAAGAAAAGAAAATAAGCTTCTAGAAAATAAGCTTCTAGAAATTAAGGAAAAACATTTTTTTATTTTTGATGATTTTTCGAAAATTTTAAAGATTTTAAAGATTTTTTAATTTCTGAAAGTTTTGATTTTTCTAGATTTTTTTTTATTTTAATTAATTTTTATTATTAAAAAAAGTGATTCGGACCGAGTCAGGAAATCCGACCCTACTAAACCGACCCGGACCCTATCGGTCCGGGTTGAGGCAATGACCGGGCTGGCCGAACGGCCCGGTCGAAAAGAACTCTAAATGGCCCATCGACAATAAAATAAAAAAAATAAAAAAGCCCATTTGCCTATTTCTAAAATTTCAACCCACACCAACAAACAGCCCACATTCAGACCTAGCCCATTCGAAAATTCTCAGTCCGGCCCATTTTCATTCTATTTTCAGCCACTTTTTTTTTTTTTCGATTTTCTTTGCTTTTTTTTAAAATTTTAAAATTCTTTTAATTATTTTTTCTTTTTTTTCTTCTCTTTTTGTCTTTTTCTGCTGGGTTCATCTTCAACCTAGCGTCGTCTTCTTCCCCAGCTGGACACCCTTCTCGCCTGCAACTTCTTTTCCTCCGAATCAACCCACTTTCGATCATTTTTCGACCAAACTAATGCCCACACTTACGCGGTCAATAAAATTCCACCAACTCCCGGGCAACATTAACAGTCGTTGGAAAAGGGGTGCTCCGGCAAGGCTTTCCTCCTCCGGCGATTCAAAAAGAAAACAAGGGGCATAGCATGAAATCGCTATAAAACACCAAGAACAGCAGGAAAGCAAAAGACGGATCTACAATATATAAACAAACACCCATGAGATTAAACTACCAATCATAGACTCGACGATGAAGGTTTCGGGACTTTATTCGGGAATTTTAACAAACAGGTGATATGCATTGTAAAGTCTTGAGGTTCCCGACTCTGTCGAGACTCGAACGTGCATCGGGCTCACGAGACATGGCATAAAGAACATCACTACAACTAAAAGAGGCATGGCATGAAGCTTACCTGTTTGGCGCGAACGAAATACCACGGCGGCGAGTTGTCGGCAAAACAACAGTAGCGTCGTGGGGGGGAGACTGGCGTCGAGAGGATGAAAGCACGATGGAGGGCTAATCGAGTAGTGACGTCGGGCAGTTGGGTCAGCGGCAGAGTTGTCGGGCGGAGGCTGGAAGTGCCTTGGCCGGGACTCGAAGACTCGAAGAAGACAGCCTACATTTTTATTTTTTTTAGTTCCTTCTCGGCCTCTCGAGCTCCCTCCTGCCCAGAAACGCCCTATCTGATTCTCTCTTTTTTCTCCTTCTCAGATCTGCTCCTTTCTTCTTTATTTTCTCGCCCTCGGGTTTTCTTCTTTCATGTTCCCCTCCAACCTCCCAAAGGAGCCCCAAAACCAGAAAAATCCCTCGTCGGAAAACCTTCCTCCGAAAACCCCGAAAACCCGGTATCTCTGTGCTTTCTTCCTCTTCCTTTCTTTTTCTCCGGTGCTGTCCGTTTCTGCTCCCTTCGAACCAGCAAAACCAGCCTTTGTCCTCTCTTCTGTTTAGTCTTCAAAAAGTAGCTTTCATCTTCCAATTTTTCTGCTCCAGAACCCAGAGCAACAGCCCCTTCTTTCTGCTTTTTCTTTTTCAGTTTTACTCCTTTTGCTCTTCTGAAAATCGTCGCCTCTCTCACTCGGAGCTGGATTTTTTTTTCTGCTGTTCCCCGTCCAGCTCCTCTCTCTTTTCTTCCTCTTCCTCTCTTTTTTTCTCTGTGTCCTTTTTTCTGATCTGCATGCCTCTCTTTTCTGTGCGTTTGGGTGTTGCCGTCCTCCTCTACGCTTCTTTTTTTTGTTTTTTTTTTCTGCTCAGTCAACTGGCTGTTTTATCCCTCACCCTCAGCTTGCTCCTCCGGTTTTCTTGTTTTTCGCCGCAGTGGGGTCGCATCCGAGCGGCGTCGTTGCCGTCTGCCTCCTCTTCTCTCTGTTCTCGCTCGAGCGGCGGAGCTCCGAGAAGAGAGTGGGGATGCGCTCCTCTCCTTTTTCCCAGCTCCTCCTCGTCCGTCCGAAAATCGTCTCTGTCCCGTGTAACCGAAAATCCGGTGCTCCTCTCGCCGGATTGATGCCGGCGAGCTCCAAATGCATAAACCAACGCTCACAGCACAGGGTGACCCACCAAACAGTTAGGAAAACGTCGAAAGTGGTACGTGGTAACAATACATCTCCTAACCACGCAGAAAAAACCAAAAGCCGAGCTCCGATCGAGGGTTGAATTCGTTTTTTTCAGTGGGGTATTTCATCGAACACCTAAAGGACACTAACAAATGGAGGCTACGGACTCAAACAAAGCATGTCGGAACCACGGTAACGTCGGCAAGGGATTGTCGAGGCTGAAGCTCGCGCGAACTGGTCAGCCGCGAGCTCCGACCCAGCATTTTCTAGAAACAGGGCACTTGAAGTTTTAGAAACCTACCTCGTTCAGGGAAGAGTAGCGGCGGACAATTGCGGACAGAAGGACCTCCGGCGAAGGTTAGTCACTCTCTCGGGCTCGCCTTCTCTTCTAGCTCTCCTTTTCTCTCATGCTTGAACTCTCTTTTTCCCTCTCCGGCCTCTCTCTCTCTCTCGATTTTTTTTTCTGTCCGCTCTTTTTGTTCTAACGTTTGACCTCCTCTACTCTTCCTCTTTCTTTCTTGCTGCTGCTTCTCCCCTTTTTCGGACTTGCTGCTGTTCTTCTTTTCTAAGTCCGCCCCCTTTGGTGAGATGCTCGCCTTGTCTTCTCTGTCAGCCCTCTCTGCTGTCGCTCTGCTCTGCTCTCCCCTTCTGCTTCTCTTTTCCTGCTCTGACCCCTACCGCTTGCTTCATCATCATCATTTTTTCTTTTTCCTATAGGCTCCCTTTCTGCACGAGGGAGAAGAAGGGAAGAAGAAGAAAAATGAGTGGGCCGAGCCGAGGAAGAAGAAAAAGGGAAGGAAGGAAAGTGGGCTGAGCCCATGCGGGGAGGAAAAGAAAGATAAAAAAGAAAGGGGCGGGCAAGCCCAGCCCCACTATATAGTCTCTTTTAAAAAAAAAGAGACTAATCCCTAATTTTTAATGCTATTAAGTCTTAAATAAAACGACCAAATTTAGGTATCAACACGGACTCAATTGCAATAGGCATTACCTTAGGATTAGACTTCAAAGAAATTCCATCAAACATGTAGAGGGTGTGTTGATCTAATGGTCTAAATGCAGGGATTAAACAATGATTCACGTTCATATTGATATCAGTCTCAACTTTCCAGCCTCGTTTTGGACTTATAGGTGAACATTCGAACTTTACCTCGAATTGTTGCCAAGTGAGTGATGCCTCTGGTGAGTTTCAAGTCTGGTGAAAGAGCTTTAGGTGAGATTTGGTCATTTCAATCCTCAAGGTCGCCAAACAAAGTCGAACAGAGGGTTCCGATGCGGCTTCAGGATTGGTGGAAAACGACTAATTGTGGAGGCTGTGGCATCTGAAGATTGATGAATTCGAAGTGGTCGGCAACTGCCGGATGATTAGAGATGGCGGATGGAGAGCTCAAAAGCTAGGCTCGAGGGAAGGAAATCTTTTTTAACTTGATGAGTTTGTTAAATTTGGGCCATTCGAGATTGGCTTCCTATGTTGGCTCTGTCATTGCATTTATTTTATTTTTATTTTTGCTTGTATATTATGCTATTTTTATACTTTTGTATTATTACAAATAATGTATTGGTGAAATTTGGGTATCAATAATAAGTGTGATTCACTAGTTTACCAATTTATTCATTTTTTAGCTCTAAACATTTTATTGTCAAAATTCGAATTGACATGAGCAATTCTATATTTTCTACCGTGAAATAAGTATGACATCACTTGTTTGCTTCACTATAAGGCCTAGAAAATAGGACATCAATCCTAAATCTGTCGTCACAAAATGGCTAATCCTAGGATTCAGTAAATATCTTTTCACAACTGCATGCAAACATCAAGTCATTAACGTAGATGCTTACAATTATTATGTTACCATTACTATTTGACTTGATAAATGGTGTATGGCCATAGGGGCACTTTTGAATGCCATGCTCTAATAGGTAAGTGTTGATCCATGTGTATCAAGCTCAACGTGCTTGTTTTACCCATATAATGCTTTCTTTTTTCAATTGGGAAAATGACACGTATAGTTTGCAAATTTTGATTCAATATGCAATTTAGTTTCTAAATTTTTAATTTGTTCAATACATTTTTTGAACTTCAACCAAATATACAATGTGGTCCCTAAAATTTTAATTTATTCAATGTGGTCCTTAGACTTTTAATTTGTTCAATGTAGTCCCTAGAATATTGGTACATATATAACTTAGTCCTTAAATTATGTGAAGATGTTCTCAAAAAAAAAAAAAAGAGAGTTATGTGAAGATATTTAATGTTGTCTTATTCAAGGACCACATTACATATTAGGCTAAAGTTCAGGGACCATATTACACATTGAACTAAAGTTCATGGGCCATTTGAGGCATTATCCTTTCACAATTTATAAACTTGAATTCATGCCTTTTCTTAAAATAACACTATAGTTTCTCCAAATAAACTTTCTCATCAAGAAAACCATTTAGAAATACTGATTAAACATCCATTTTATGGATTCTCCAATTATCATGAGCTAAGAGTGCTAAGGTCATCTGAATGGTATCCATTCGAGCCACTAATACAAATGCTTTAAATCACTGTCATTATCTTGGTGTAAGTCCAAGATAACCCTTTGCTCTATAGTCCTAGGGTGGGGCTATTTACAACTAGCCAATTAAGAATTCTCAGATGTATTACTACTAATTAGTGCATCAAAGATGCATTTATTTATTTTCTTGAGAGGCCATAATTACCACAAGCAAACATATTAATGATGAGGAATACATTTTTGCTAGCTACTAATTATATTTTGACTAAGCCTAGTTGAGGAGGAGTTACGGGGCCTAAGGGAAAAAAAAATGCCTAGACTCCAAGCTTTTGCTTAAAACATTTTACAACTGATCTAGCTTTGTAGCGGTCTACTTGACCAATAGGTTTATACTTCGTCTTGTCCACCCTCTAGACACCAATAGGCTTCTTACTAGGTGGTAAAGAAGTTAGCATGCACGTGTTATTCTTTTCAATAGAGTGAATTTCTTCATCCATTACTTGGATTTGTTTCTCATATGTGGCTGCATGCCATAAAATACAGGGTCATGTTATGCAAATAAACAAAAAATTAACTTAGTTTCATAAGTGACTGCATCGTTATCATTGTCATTATCTCTTTTAACCACATAATCCTTGAATTTTGATGGCATCTACCACAATCATTGTGAATGACGTATTGGTGGTTTTGAAATTGTTGTTGGTGAGGAAGATGAACAGGTGATGATGATGAATCTTCGATTGAAGATTTTTAAGTCCCTCCCTCCAATGGTTCATCTTCAATGGTGATGCTTTTCTTGCCTATCTTTTGGTTCCGATCCCATGTTTCATCTTTAAAATATTGAACATCCCTACTGATGATTACCATCTTAGTGGATGGATTATACACTTTTTAACCCTCATATCACTGTAGCCCATGAATATGCACTTCTGGCTTTTGTCATTTATTTTTCTCCTCCGTTCATCTAGTATGTAGGGATATGCCATGTACCCAAATACTCATAGGAAGGAAACATTTGACTTGTTGCTACTCTAAGGGTGTGTTTGATTCGGCATTTAGAAAGCCCTTTGAGGCCCAAAGCCCATTGGGGAAAATTTGGGGTGTTTGGCAACTCATTTTCAAAGAGCTTTCAAGTGAAAGTTAGCATTGGAAAGGCTGAAAGCTCAAAGCAAGTGGGGACTTGCTTTGAGACTTGCTTTGAGCTTTCAACATTTTCGAAATGCTGATGACCTCATTTAATAAAAATAAGTAGTTGCCTCTTTTGCCCTGACAACTTTATTAAAAAGCCAATTTTGCCTATTCTAAAAAGTAAAACCCTAGAGATGTGTGGTGTTGACACCTAAATTTTTGCCGTTTTATTTAAGACTTAGTAGCATTAAAATTAGGGACTAGTCCCTTTTTTTTTTTTTTTAAAAAGAGAATAAAAAAGGAGTGAGAAGAGAGGATCCGAGAGGGAAGGACCGAAGAGAAGAGACCGAGAAATGGAGAGAAGAGAAAACCCGAGGAGAGGGACCAAGAGAGAAAAAAAGGATTCGAGAGGGAGTATGAGTGGGAGCGAGGCCGGAGAGTGAGAGAGAAGTTCCTGTAGCCATCGCATCTCAAACGCGACCGACGAGCCGCCGATGCGCCTTCTTCCACTTCACCAAAGCTCCTGGATCCGAAAGAAAGGTTCTGAGAAAGATTTTGACCAATTGAAATTGGGATTACTCATTTTGAATCAAAAATTCCCCATGGAGATTAATCTACTTAGATGATTTTGACCAATTGAAATTGTGATGTTAATTGTGCCAAGCGAGAAGCACTTATGATGAGGAAAGGCAACCCATCTCCAAACATGTCCTTTAAACATTTTGAGAGTCGAGTGAAAAAAGAAAAGCCATGTCATTTAAGGACGATGGATTCATTCATAGGAGGTACATGGATCAAAATGAAAAGATGAATTTCTTTCTATTACCCTACACACCACAGACAACCATAGTTTGCCCATTTGAGCCTTTAAATACAGAAAATTTTCTACAAAATGTCCTTGTCAAGAACTACCCTACAATGGGGCAATTATAGAGATTTGGGTTAACATTATTTGGAGAAGAAAGATGAGAATGATTGCTTTCACTTGCATCAATCTTTTGTTGATCAATGATTATTTCACTGCATAGCTAATGATGCTTAATTTTTGTTGAAACCTTGACCAAATCACACCATAGTCCTTCTAAAAGACCTTTTAAATTGGTCAATATGTACTTACTGCGAATGATTCTCAAAGCCTTTGACATAGGTTATGTGAGATACCTCCAGTGATCAACTTTGCTTCCCACATTAAGGGATGGGATCAAATAACCATTTTCTTGAGAAGATGTGAGAAACCATTTTTGACTAAGAGCCCTTACTTGGCATGTTTAATGAATTCTTCTCATAAGTCAGGATCACTTTGATATTGACTTTTCTTCTAAAGGAATTTGAGAATTGATGATATTTTCCAAACTTGATGACAATTTTGCGATACCAAGCAATGTCATATACTTACCAAACTATTGAATTAGCTCAATTTGCTCATGCGATCAACACTTTCTCATTGTTGATACTACTCTGGATTGTCTCTAATGACACTTCTTTTGAGTTGGTCTCATCTGATTCCCCTAGTGAAATCATGTATTTTTAAAACGATTGGTGGGTGTATCCTTAAACCATGGGGTTGGTGGCTTTTCCTAAACCACACAGTTTATGGGTACATTCTTAAACCACGCTTGTCTTTCCTAGTTGAAACCCGTTTTTACACGGTGAGATTATCACATCCGGTCAAAACTCGTTTTTACACGGTGAGATCTCATTCCTAGTCGAAACTCGCTTTTACACGGTGAGACTATCACATCCGGTCGAAACCTATTTTTACATGGTGAGACTATCATATCCCGTCGAAACCCGTTTTTACACGGTGAGACATCATTCTTGATCGAAACCCATTTTTACACGATGAGATCTCATTCCTAGTCGAAATCTGTTTTTACACGGTGAGATTATTACATCCGGTCGAAATCCATTTTTACACGCTAAGACCTCATTCTTGGTCAAAACCTATTTTTACACAATGAGACATTATTCCTAGTCAAAACCTGTTTTTACACGATGAGACTATCATATTCTGTCGAAACCCGTTTTTACATGATGAGATTATCACATCTGATCAAAACTCGCTTTTACATGGTAAGACCTCCTTCCTGGTCGAAACCTGTTTTTACATGATGAGACTATCATATCCCGTTGAAACCTGTTTTTACATGATGAGACTATCATATCTCGTCGAAACCTGTTTTCACACAATGAGACATTATTCCTGATCGAAACCCGTTTTTACATAGTGAGACTATCATTCCAGGTCGAAACCCATTTTTACACGGTGAGACCTCCTTCCTAGTCGAAACTCGTTTTTACATGGTAAGAACTCTTTCCTAGTCGAAACTTGTTTTTACACAGTAAGATCTCTTTCCTAGTCGAAACCCGTTTTTACACAGTGAGACTATTATTCCCAGTCGAAACTCGTTTTTACACGGTGACGCTATCGCATTCGGTTGAAACCCGTTTTTATACAGTGAGACCTCCTTTCTAGTTGGCACTAGTTACCATATAATAAGATTTTTCCATCTCGGTCGAAGGCCATTTCTTTTACAAAGTAAGGTTGTCCCTTCATACCCTTTTCTCATCGGCAACCCTCTATCGTCGTCATCCACGGATAAAATTTAGGTGTTTCTTGTTATGAGAACTCCTTTGATCTTATCTCAAGTGAAACGACAATTAACTTCTATATGCTTTGTCCTCTCGTGAAAGATTGGATTTGTTGCCAATTTTAGTGCGGTATCATTGTCACAAAATAATTCAGTTGGCTCACTAACCTATATTCCAAGATTAGATAGCAATCCTCGTATCCAGATAATTTAGCAGATAGTTTTTGCCTTGGCTCAATACTCATATTCAGTTGATGATAGTGATATAGTGGATTGTTTTTATTGGAACTAGTATTAACACCTAGAGGGGGGGTGAATAGGTGTATAGGAATTTTATGCGCAAGTAATAACAAACTTTTGCAATCTATAAACTGAAATTAAATAGAGAGAGTAGAAAAGATTGCAAATTCAATTTATAGTGGCTCGGCTTTAGACAAGCCTATGTCCACTCTCCGGTCGATCAGCCAATAGACTGTATTTGACTAAATGATCAACGGTGATTACACACTCTCGAATGCTAGTACTCGGTGATTTGTCTCACTAAGTCACTCTCTTTCTGTAAAGCACCTAGATCACTCAAATGTGCACTATGAATAACAATTGAAGAACTGAATCAGCTTTGGAATAATGTTCATCCACTCTTTTTTCCTAGGTCTCATCCTATCCTTATATACTCTCCAAGCCAGACTCGACCGTTGGCTCTTTCCTTGAGAGTTTCATCTTCTCTTTCCTGGACAGACTTTTATAAGGCAAGTCTTTTTGACCGTTGGAGATAGATTGGATCCCCTTTGATTCTGTTCGCCCATACAATCAGAATCCGGGCTTCCATAAGTGTTCTATTCTTCTTTGGAAGTTGTTCGTTGATTGATCCTGCCAATCACTTTGATACAACAGAATCAATATAAATAAAGTAAGTGAAATACTTGACCGTTGGTGATCTTATCCTGTAGGTTCATCTTAGGTCTGATGATCTCATGTTCTTAATACGCCCATATTTTCAGTCTGGTTCATTCAGACTTAAAATCTCAGTCTGATTTGTTCAGACTTAAATCTTAGTCTGGTACGGTCAGACTTAAATCTCAGTCTAATACATTCAGACTTAAAATCTCAGTCTGGATGAGTCTTTTCGTCTGATACGGTCAGACTCTTAGACATCTCATGCTTTATCTTCTGCAACCAGCAGACTTTAAAACCTAATGTCATTCTGTGTCCTTTTCTTTCAAGGGATTGATAAATCATTCATAAGCTATTTTGTTAGCATCAAAACTAGGAGTTTTCTCAACAATCTCCCCCTTTTTGATGGTGACAAAACATCTTAAACATATGGCTTCATGTCCCTGCAAAATATGGTTAAATAGACCTGTTTCCAACTATCCTGCCCAACTTATAAGTATAGCTCATATCAACCCTGCATAACATAATTACAGCTTAACAAGATACAGACTTTGTCAGTACATATTTCAATAAGAGAATATCATCAATCATTTATCATGCATTATCAAAATGATAAAACCATCTGTCATCCAACTATCATGATATCAACAGCACAATGATAAATCCATCGAAAGTTAATCAAAGAGCTGAGTTGAGCAAAAGTCAAGTCGAGCAAAATATATCTAGAACCAGTCAAAGCACAAAAAAAACAGTCGAGCGCAAAAAGCCATATCTACTCCCCCTTTTTGTCAACTTCAAAAAAAATAGTCAGTTGAAAAAGATCTTTTTAAGAGGTTTTCTTGTTTGGGGTCCGAACAAGGGTGAAATCCTCCATATCTGATGCAGACTTCTCAATTCTGTCAATACACTGATTGACTGTCTTCTCAAGAGTTTCCAGTCTGTTATTGAAGGAGGTTTCCATCTGTACCTGTCGATCCCTGATCTCTGTTAAAAGTTCGAAGATCTTTTGGTAATCAGCATTTCCAGATGAAGCTGCAGGAACGTGAATGTTAATATTCTCATGAAGATGCTCCCCCTCAGTTGATGCTTCATTATGTTCTTGCTGCCCCTCTTTTTCTCTGTTCTTATCTCCTTCTTCATCTTGTTCTTCTTCTGCGTCTGTTTCTTCTGCTTCTTCTGGCTCATCCATTTCTTCATATCCTGCATCCTTCTCTTTTTCTCTGTGAAGAATGTGTTCTGCATTTTCCTCTTGTTCAGACATTCTCTGAGAATGTTGACGCATATTTGCCAGAATTGCAGAGATGCTTTCTTCTTCATCTTCTTCATCTATCAGTAGGAGTTGTCTTCTCCTTTTAGAACTTGGCTCATCAGAAGCAGATTTTTTGCCTTTTCTTTTTGCTGTCTCTGATATAGCCAGTTCCTTTTCTTTTCGTCTCCATGTCTCAGTAACATCCTTCAGTCTCATCTTGTTGATCATTTTCATGTCAATGATCATTGTTGGAAGAGTTTTAGTACTGAATTTTCTGGGAATATCTATCTTGAAATGATTAAAGATTCTTGTGACTAAAGCTCCATAGGGTAGCTGTCCCTTACCCTTTGAGACTGTACGATACATATGCAAAATGATTGTGTGAGGTAGTGAGAACGGTACTCCTCTTTCAATTGCCCACATCAATTTTGCCTCAAATTTAGACACATCAATCTTGGATGATGCTTTTGGACGAATGCAGCTGATGATGATTTTGTGCAGAATAGTTCTTGCAGACGTTAAAAGAGGATAAGTTATAGTGGCCCTTACAGATTTTGTGAGAAACTTACAGACTGTTTCATAAGGGACATCTATTGACCTGAATGCACCTCTCTCAACACTTATAATGTCAGCAATAGTATCTAAACTAACCTTATAAAACCTATCATTCACACTGAACTGCATTCTGTTTGGAGATAGAAATGTCAAATTCGAGTAAAAATATGCTGTTAGTTCAGGATAAACAGCAGCAGAATCAGTGCAGAATTTGTCCATTTGCAATCTCTCAAAGCTTTCTCGCAGATTTACGTCAGCAGCATCCAGATAGTCAAAATCAACAATCCTGTGATTCATGACTCCTCTTTCCAACAGATTGTTAAAGAAGGTCTTGTGTTCTTTGGAGCGAAATAATTTTCCAATTGTGTTCTGGACTACAGCAGCAATTCCCATTCTTACTTCAAAATTTCTGTAGATTGTTTCATCATCTTCTTTCACCTTATCTTTACTTCTCCCTGTATCACTCACTCGTTCTTTACGAGTAGATGTTGATTCGGCAGCCTGTATTGCCTGAATGAGACGGAATTCATTTGCAAACCCATTCTGCCTCAAGAAAAACAGTTTGACATCTTCCATGACATTTCTCCGAACTAACTTCTCATACCTCCTCATAATTACATGAGGATTTTCAGTAGGTGTTGGTAGAGTTAATCCAGACGTACCTCTACGTGCGACAGACCTTTCTTCCGATTCTGAGCGATGAGTTCTTGGAGATTCCTCATAATCTGCTTGATTTCTTTGAGGAGAAACTCTAGGAGATTGTCCTTGAGTTTCTTCGGACGTCTGTGTCAGATCAAAATGCGTCTGCCCTTCCTCGATTCTTCTTCCTCCTCTTCCAGCGACTATGTTTGATCTTCTTCTAGGTGATAGAGATCTTGATCTGGATATGGAGGATCTCGATGCCATTGTTCAGAGAGGGTTGGTTTTGGACGAAGATTGTTTTAGAAAGAGTTTTTCTCAGTTAGGGTTTGTAAACAGACGTTCTGAAGAGTGGTGAGGAAAAGACTCGACCTTTGGTTGTTTTTATACCTTTGTTAGGAGAACAAGTGAATAGTCGAAAATAATTTAAAAATAGCAGTTATTCTAAATTTAACAAGAATATTCAATTATCATAGAAATATGCCAGAATAAATGCAAATCAAATATTCGAATCAAAAACTTACTCAAATAAATACCAGATTTTCATAAGGAAATAATACACTATATTATTATTTCCTTTTTCAATCACCTGACGATCTCCACTGTCAGACTTTTTCCTGTTCTCACATAATTTATAAGAAAGGGTTAATGATGTTTAAACATCCACATATTGAATCGAATGTACCTTTGTCCAGCGGCTTTGTGAAGATATCTGCTAATTGATTCTTAGAATCAATGAATTCCACATATATATCTCCCTTTTGCACATGGTCTCTTATAAAGTGATGTTTGATCTCAATGTGCTTTGCCCTGGAATGTAAAATTGGATTCTTGGTGAGGTTTATGGCGCTCGTATTATCACACCTTATTTCTGTGCAGCATTCTTCCTTGCCATAGTCTCTTAGTTGTTGTTTCATCCACAAAATCTAAGAACAACAGTTTCCAAGTGCTACGTATTCTGCTTCTACTGTTGATAAAGCCATAGTATTTTGCTTTTTGGAAAACCATGAAACTAGTATTCTTCCCAGAAGTTGGCATGTTCCTGAAGTACTCTTTCTGTCTACTTTGCATCCTGCTAAATCTGCATCTGAGTAGCCAAGAAGAGTAAAATCTGTTTCCTTTGGATACCATAGCCCTAAGTTTGGGTAAGTGGCTATATACTTAATTATACATTTAACAGCAGAAAGATGTGATTCTTTAGGATCTACTTGAAACCTCGCACAGAGACAAACACTATATAGGATATCTGGTCTAGATGCAGTAAGATAGAGAAGTGAACCGATCATGCTTCTATACTTTTTCTGATCAACCTTCTTCCCTTTTTCATCCTGATCAAGTTTGATGGAGGTTGCCATTGGAGTTTCTGTCCTCTTGTAGTTCTCCATTCCAAATTTTTTAATCAAGTCTTTGGCGTACTTCTCTTGATGAATAAAAGTTCCACGATTCGTTTGATTAACTTGAAGTCCTAGGAAGAATGTCAGTTCTCCCATCATACTCATTTCAAATTCTTCCTGCATAGACTTTGAGAAGTTCTTGCACAAGTGCTCATTAGATGAACCAAAAATAATATCATCTACGTAGATTTGTACAAGCAGAATATCTTTACTTTCCTTCTTAATAAATAAGGTTGTATCTACCATACCTTTTCTGAATTTGTTATCTAGTAGAAACTTGCTCAATCGTTCATACCAAGCTCGAGGAACCTGTTTAAGACCATAAAGTGCCTTCTTAATTTGTATACATGGTCAGGCTTTCTTGTTTCCTCGAATCCAGGGGGTTGTTCTACATATACTTCTTCTTTGATAAACCCATTCAGAAAAGCACTTTTCACGTCCATTTGATATAGCTTGAAATTTTGATGACAGGCATAAGCAAGTAATAGTCTGATTGCTTCTAGTCTTGCAACTGTAGCATAGGTTTCATCATAGTCTATTCCTTCAGATTGAGAATAACCTTTAGCCACGAGCCTTGCCTTGTTTCTGGTGACTTTCCCAAGTTCATTAACTTTGTTTCTGAATATCCATCTGGTTCCTATGACTGTTCGTCCTTTTGGTTTGGGTACCAACTCCCACACATCATTTCTCTTAAATTGTTGAAGCTCTTCTTGCATTGTTCTATCCAGCTTTCATTTTCTAGTGCTTCATCAATTCCTTTGGGTTCAATTTCAGAAATCAGTACAACAATACCTGTGTCCTTTTTGTTTCTTGATCTGGTTTGAATCCCTTCGTAGATATTTCCAATTACGAGCTCCCTGGGATGACTGGACTTAAGCTTCCAGTTTCTGTTTGGAACTTCATTGTTATCAGAATCTTCTACTGATGCAGGAGTATCAAGCTGAGATAGTCGTTCTTCAAGAGTTGCTTCTTTGACTTTTTCTTGGGAAGATTCTGCTCCTTTGTTGAGACTAGATCCTTCAATAGCTGCATTTGATTCTGATTCTTCATTTATTGGACTGCTTTGTTTTGAGACCTCTTTCTCCAAAAACTTTATGTTCATGGATTCTTCAACTGTCCGAGTATTCTTGTTGAACACTCTGTATGCTTTACTCGAGTTTGAATAGCCCAGAAACATACCTTCATCTGATCTTTCTTCAAACTTACTAGGTTGATGATTAACATTTTTGAGGATATAGCATGGACAACCAAAGATTCGAAAATAAGAAACAATAGGTTTTCTTTCTTTGAAAATTTCATAAGGGGTTTTCTCAATAATAGGTCTAAGAAATACTCTGTTAATAATATGGCAAGAAGTGGAAACTACTTCTGCCCAAAATCGAGTTGCCACCTTGCTTTCTATAAGCAATGTTCTGGCCATTTCCTGCAAAGACCTATTCTTTCTTTCCACAACTCCATTTTGTTCTGGAGTGTATGGAGATGAAAATGTATGCTGTATGCCATTTTTGTCACAAAAATTTGAGAAGTCTTGATTTTCAAATTCTCCCCCATGATCAGTTTTGATACTAGAAATAGAGTAACCTTTTTCATTTTGAATCCTCTTAGCAAATGTTGAGAAATATGAGAAGGTATCTCCTTTATTTGCTAGAAAATATACCCATGTGTATCGAGAGTAGTCATCAACTATCACAAGACAGTATTTCTTACCTCCAATGCTTTGGGTTCTGGTTGGTCTAAATAAGTCCATGTGAAGAAGCTGTAACACATGATTAGTGGAAATTTGCTTTATAGATTTGAAAGAGCTTCTAACCTGTTTTCCCAGTGTACATGCAGAGCAAAGCTCAGTTTTCTTGTAACTTAGTGACGGCAAACCACGAACAAGCTTTTTGCTGGCAAGTTTGGAGATTTGTTTCATGCTGACATGCCCAAGTTTGCGGTGCCATATATCTGCTTCATCTTGGACTGTTAATAGGCATTTTGCAGTATCTTCGTTTATATCCAGAAGATAAATGTTCCCATGTCTTCGTCCAGTAAAAGTCTATGAAGAGTCATTGCTTGTTCCAGAACATAGGTTTTCTTTGAAGTTTATTTTGAAACCGGCATCACACAACTGGCTGATACTCAGAAGATTATAGTTTAAACCCTTGACTAGAGAAACGTTGTTGATGATCAGGTTTCCAATCTTGATTGTTCCCAGTCCTATAATGTTTCCTTTGGTGTTCCCTCCAAACGAAACTGTTCCTCCCTTGATTCTGTCGTATCTTATGAACATCTTTGAATTTCCTGTCATATGTCTTGAACATCCACTATCCAAATACCATTTCTTCTTACATTTGAAACTTACCTGCAATGTTTACAAACACTCATTTTTTCTTTGGTACCCAGATTTTCTTGGGTCCATTGAAGTTAGTAGTACAAGCTTTTTCTATCCATTCTTTTGAACAGGTCTCCAGACTTTAGGACATTTGTTCTCAAAGTGTTCTCTTTCTCCACAGTTAGAACATTTGAGATTGTTTCTACCAAAAGGTCTTACAAAATTGTTTTTGAAATGACTTTTGTAAGCTTGTCGAGGAGGTCTTTGTCTTATTCTTTCCTTGACTTTGGGAAAATCAATAAGGGAATCATTTTCCTTATAAAAACCTAGTCCAGACTTATCATAATAAGGAATTTGAATGGAAAGTATATGCTGTAGAGTTTTTGATCCCTTTGAAAATTTTGTGGTAATATCTAAGAATTCCTTTTTGAAAGAATCATTCTCCTTTTGTAAAGAGTTTAGATTTTCATTAGTTTCCAAAAGTTCCTTTTTGATAGATTCATTCTCATTTAAAAGAAACTCTCGATTTTCCTTAATTTCCAAGAATTCCTTTTTGAAATCATCCATTTTTCTTTTCAAGGAAACGTTCTGTTGATTCAACTTGTAATTTTCCTTTTTTAATTTGGAAATCCTTTTCAGAGTAGATTTTAGATTAGAACAAAGCTCATTTATATAATGTGAAACTTCTATAGGAATCTCAGAATGATTTACCTCGAACTCTCTGTCTGAGTCTGTGTCAGAATCAGTTTCTGAGTCTGAGTCTGAGTGTGCCATTAGACAGATGTTTCCATATTCATCTTCACTATCCTCAACTTCTGAGTCACTCCATGTTTCAGCTTTGAGAGCCTTCTTGTACTTCTCAAATTTTCCTTTGTTCTTCTTGAGTTTGGGACAGTTCTGTTTAATATGTCCCTTTTTCTTACACTCAAAGCATATTACATCCTTGGTATAATCATCCTCGTCATTAGTTTTGCGTTGCCCAGACTGTCTGATTTGTTTCCTGTTGTTGAACTTCCTGCCTTTTCTGTTTAATTTCTTTACCTTTTTGATCAGCAGTGCAAGTTCCTCGTCGTCCAGTTCTTCCTCAGAATCTGTATCATCAGAATCAGAGTTAGATCTAAGAGCAAGGGATTTTTTACCTCTGGATTCCACTTCTTCGTTCACTTGTTCTACCTCATAAGACTATAGGGTGCCAATAAGCTCATCAACAGTTAGAGGTGAAATTCGCAGAGTTTCTCTGATAGATGTCTTCACATTGTTCCATTCTTTTGACAATCCTCTCAGAAGTTTGTTGACCTTCATTGGACCAGGAACAGGCTGTCCTTGATATGCTAATCCATTTACAATTTCTATAAAACGGCTGAACATATCTCCTATGGTTTCTCCATGCTTCATCTTAAAGGATTCGTATTGACCAAGTAATATGTTTACTTTGGTTTCTTTGACTCGATCAGTTCCTTCATATGTCACATGTAGTCTGTCCCATACTTCCTTTGCTGTGTCACAAGAAGATATACGATTATATTCATTAGGTGATAAAGCATAATATAGAGAGTAAATAGCCTTTGCATCAATGGTTTGTCTCTTTGTTATTTCTTCTGGAGAGAGAGTGGCTGATGGTTCTGGTTCCTTTCCATCGGTATTCTTTGACGTCTTTCTGGAGTTGTCAGTGGGCTCAATTCCCCTATTAACCACATCCCATTCCAGTGGATCTTTCGACCTGAGAAAATCCTTCATTTTATTCTTCCAGATATTGTAATCCTTGCCATCGAAGTATGGTGGACGAGTATTGCTCTGCCCCTCAATTAAACTTGGTGCAAGAATACTAGCCATAGAGGATCTTTAGCTCAGAAGTAATAAACACTTCAAGATCTTGAGCACGAGGCTCTGATACCAATTGTTGGAACTAGTATTAACATCTAGAGGGGGGTGAATAGGTGTATAGGAATTTTATGCACAAGTAATAACAATCTATTGCACTCAACAATCAGAAATTAAATAGAGAGAGTAGAGGAGATTGCAAACTCAGTTTATAGTGGTTCGGCTTTAGACAAGCCTACGTCCACTCTCCGGTCGACCAGCCAATCGGCTGTATTTCACTATATGATCAACGGTGATTACACACTCTCGAGTGCTAGTACTCGGTGATTTGTCTCACTAAGTCACTCTCTTTCTGTAAAGCACCTAGATCACTCAATATGCACTATGAACAACAATTGAAGAACTGAATCAGCTTTGGAATAATGTTCATCCACTCTATTTTCCTAGGTCTCATACTCTCCAAGTCATACTCGACCGTTGGCTCTTTCCTTAAGAGTTTCGTCTTCCCTTTCCTAGACAGACTTTATAAGGCAAGTCTTTTTGACCGTTTGAGGTAGATTGGATCCCCTTTGATTATGTTCGCCCATACAATCAGAATCCGAGCTTCCATAAGTGTTCTATTCTTCTTTGGAAGTTGTCCGTTGATTTATCCTGTCAATCACTTTGATACAACAGAATCAATATAAATAAAGTAAGTGAAATACTTGACCGTTGGTAATCTTATCCTGTAGGTTCATCTTAGGTCTGAAGATCTCATGTTCTGAATATGCCCAGATTTTCAGTCTGGTTCATTCAGACTTAAAATCTCAGTCTAGTTTGTTCAGACTTAAATCTTAGTCTGGTACGGTCAGACTTAAATCTCAGTCTGATACATTCAGACTTAAAATCTCAGTCTGGATGAGTCTTTCCGTCTGATACGGTCAGACTCTTAGACATCTCATGCTTTATCTTCTGCAACCAGCAGACTTTAAAATCTAATGTCATTCTGTGTCCTTTTCTTTCAAGGGATTGATAAATCATTCATAAGCTGTTTTGTTAGCATCAAAACTAGGAGTTTTCTCAATAGTGAGGTCCATGAATATTATGTGAGTAGTAAAAGCGGATCCTCCAATGCCTGTTGTAGCCTTGACAATTAGGATTTGTGCCTTTTGAATTTCTTAGGTCCATGGCTGTTTATCTAATTCTTTTGTATTGTTGTGGGATTATGAAATTGCAAAGGTGTATCACGAAGCTGGCACTTTGTTGTGACTAGATTTTGAATGAGGAACGAGAAATGACGTGTTCATCCCCAAGGCTGAATGGCATTGGCAGATCAAAGTTAATCACAAAATTTGCATGCCCAACTTACGGGGAGCTCATATCCAACTTTCTACCACGCCTTGCAAGCTATTGTCTGACAAAGGAGATCATGTTTTTGTTGAAGGGCGTTTGCATCGAGCCTATTGAATGTTTTTGATCTCCGAGTGATGATGTCGTTCCCAGAGTATCTTTGTTTGATGCCAAGGAAGAGAATCTCTTTACACCAGGTTTCATTTATATTACCGGGTGATGTGCATCGAGCAATCGGGCACATTCACAGTTCACATCAACATATAAGCAGCAGCGACAGGAGTTGTAAGACACAGCTCGGGATTGCTTTGTGTCCATAAATTATTTGGAACTCGCGACCTTTGAACTCATTTTCAACGGATGACATTAGGATCTCTCAGAAGTCAGTAGAGAAGTAATTGTGCATGAAAATATTAATCCCCACCTATTTCGTCTGCTTGCGCTTTGCTTTCTAATAATGTAAACCGAGTCTTGGCGACAATGAAGGTGGTTGGTGTGTTGATGTCATGGCCAAAAGTTGACCTGGGGTCTCTCACCTGTTACGTAAGTTGGCAATTTATCCCACTCCAGATTTGGTCGTTTAGCTCGTTTAGAATATTTAATTTGTGAAGAAGAAAACCAGAGCTCCAGATTTGGTCGTTTAGCTCGTTTAGAATATTTTATTTGTGAAGAAGAAAACCAGAGAAAGTTCAGAGCACCAGGAAAACCGAAACGACAATTGCAGATTGAATGATTAACAACAAGAAGGAGAAACAGCCAATTTTGCTGATATTTCGAGAGGGCCATGACATGAATTTGATTTTGAGACCCGCAGTTCAAACCATATGTCCTGGTCTTCTTCTGCTTTTACTCGAAAGACCCCTGTTTTTGTTTGGCTTTCCCTAGCGTGCATTGCAATCTTTTCAATTTTTTTTTTTCTTGATTGACATGATCAAATGCTTCTTCTTCACATAAATGCAGCAAAAAAAGGCTACCAAATTGTCTTTCCTGATTGTTTGCAGCATCAATTAATCCCAATGGACTAAACAAGGTCTGTAATTTGCAAGAAAACGCAACATTTTATAACTTTGAACCTATATGTAAAGTTAAAATTTTGAGGGCCAGAATCATATTACTTCCTGGGATCCCGGCACATTGCTACACGGGATAAATAGCAACCACTTTTGAGGAAAAAAAGCACAACATTGTCACTAGAACTAAGTAAAGACCATAGTGCAACTGCGAAAGCTACTCACTCAAACAGAGCTAAACTCACGATCATCAGCAGAAGAGAGACTCATGACCCAGGATCGTATGCGGTGAATTTCCGACGAAGAGCTTGGCACCAGAGGGTGGTTGTAGTACCATGGATAATAAGGCAAGATGGGATCAGGAGGGGGAGGCGCATTGGCCAAGTACCATGGCGACGGAAGATAGTACGGAAAATACCTGCCAGGTGGCGTATAGACCGTGGAAGGCGGCGGATAGACCTCAGAAGGCGGCGACGGCGACAAAGGTGGCAACGGTGGGGGTAGTTTGTGGGTGTTGTCGGCGGCGGGAGACAAGGATAGGGACAGTCGCTAGGCGGCGGCTAGGAAATCGTTACTACAGCTTGTCTATGCACCGTGGCTGGTGAAAATGCAGCGTACAGAACCATGACCAAGACAATCGCACATACGCCATGACCATTCTCGATGGCGCCGGCCATTTCTCACTGCTACCGTTTGTTTAAGTTTTCAGCTTAATTTCTCATGACAATATATTAATCACGTCGTAATTTTACAGGTTAAGAATAATAGAGATTTTCCTATATTAGCACATCAAAGATGTATCTTAAGCTATGTTTAACATGCTTTTGAAGCACTGAAAAATATAATATGTCGCATGTTTTGATGCCTTGTGAAGGTGAAGTCATTATACTTGTTTTTTAGATGATTAAAACTCGAACAAGAGTGTAGTAATAAGCAACAACGGTTCCTACTTCATAACAAAAATCCGATTTTATTTTCCAATGTCTGAAATTTGACTGTTGACTGCAAAATCTATTTGTGATTTGACAAAAGATACGAGATTTGACTTTCCTCGTTCATGGAGTAAGCGTGTTAAATTCTTTAGATCACATATTTAATAGTACCTTCTCTACATGATCAAGCACAATGACATCATGATAGAGGCCCTCATGAATGTCAGCTAAGTTTCTATCATCTTGTGGCACCGAGGACAATGATAGCTTTTTCTTCTCCACATAGCGAACGGCATCATATCGAATATGCTTCACTAACATGGAGCACCTCAATCAGCACAAATTCAAGCAAATTAGATAATTAAATATGGATATCGTCATGAAATATGATGATTGCAGATCACTCCAATATGCTTCACTACAGCTCAAGCACGATAATATTCGTCTGTTGAGTAAAACCGAGCTTAAAGCAGGCATAGCAGTATTGACTGTGCCATATTCAAAGCTGTGGTAACGTCACCTTACCACAAAATGCATCCGGAAGATCATCGATGAGTTGGGGCTTACAACTACTCGGTGATGCCCCTTTTCATGGTCGACAACGTTTACCTTACTTTCTTAATCAACAATTTCTATCGCTGGCTGGGCTCCATCAATGCTATACCGTCCCTAGTTAGATAACAGATGGACAGTGGTCAACAGGGACTGTGTCGTAACACGAACATGTTCAAGGAAAGACGAGCAATGAACTGATCTTACCACAGTTGAAGTCCGAAAGCCAGGCTCAACTGACTGGTAGAGAAAGCTTGGAGCCTCTCGATCATCTTCCCTAACCAAACACCTATATGCAATGACCAAAGCAAGTTGGTCCGAGAAAATCCATAGACGGAGAGGAATAAGTTTTCCATTTATAGAAGCCTCCTTAAACTTCACCGCATCATCAGCTGGAAAATCCAACCACAGGAAAATTTTTAAGATAGATGAAAATTAACCTCTTCTGTATTAGGACTCAGTCCTTAAACTTCACAGCATCATCCGCTGGAAAATCCAATCACAAGAAAAGTTTTAAGATAGATGACAATTAACCTCTTCTGTATTAGGACTCAGAAGATTACAAAAATTCAAAAAGCAGGTATTAAATCTAGTCCGCTTATTATATGTAGTTTCGAACATTTGCTCGGTAACTTAATCAAGACAGCTTCAACATCACAAAAGACGAATCAATAAAGAGCTAGCTCTAACAAGAAATGCCGATGTCTAAGTTCGTAGCAGAACAAATCGTCCAAACCACGAAAATCGAAAAGAAATGGCGAAGAACCACAACGTCAGCTGATGAAGGACTCGAAAGAGACAGGCACTTGAATATGCGGAAGCCTAGCATCGAGCTCAAGCTTCTGCCCCGCGCGCTGGAGACAGCCGGCGACTCATCGGGAACAAGCTCCGAGAGTACGCTACGGTTTGCATTGCCATGCGAAAAGCAAAATCACCGGTGGCCGGAGGCCGGTGAACGGTGGTCGCCCGGTTTCGAGCTTTTCCGATCGCTACTCGAAAGAGAGACGGGGTTCGAACAGCGGAGAGTGCGAAAGCGATTGGCGGAGACGGAGACAGGCACCTTGAAATGGAAAATGAAATGCCTTTTTTTCTAATACATAAAAATTTTCATCTGATGCCGTTACCCTAGTACCGTATTTATCATAGCTCCGTCTTTTAAGTTGTATTGTTCTCGTGTATTTACCAAATTTCTTTAACTCTGTTTATTTCGTAAAAAATGTGATTTTTTTGAAAATATTTGTTAAGCGGTCATTTTTTAGAAAAATGATAATATTTTTCGATATTCGGCTAGAATTTGAAAATGAACTAAAAAATATTTTCCAACCTTTGATATGGAAAATTCAATTTGATTTCTTTACCTGCACTCCTTTCATAATTTTTTATTTTCTTTTTTCTCTTTTTTAGAAAAGATAAATTTTTAATTATATTTATCTTTACTTTATCTTTCTCTTTTTTTCCCTTTTTCTTTTATTTTTTCTTTTCTTTCTTCTTCCTCTTCTTCAATCGGCTGCTGGCCATGGCGATTGGCGAGCCTCGAGGTTAAATAGCTCGAGCCTATGGTGAGGCTTGTGCTCACAAATCGGGCTCGTCGATTTAGCGAAGTGGCTAGCTTCAGCTTGCCCGAGGTCGCTAGCCGTTGCCGGGGCTAGATGACAAAGGAGGAAAAGAACAAGAAAGAAATAGAAAAAAGAAAAATAAAAGGGAAAATAATTAAAATTTTGATTTTTTTAAATAAAAAAGAAAGAAGAGAGGGCTAGCAAGAATGAGATGAGAGAGGGAGTAAGGAAAATATTTTCCTTTATTTGAAAAGTGAAAAATATTTTCCTCTATTGTAAAAGATTTTTTCCGTCGATGAAAATGTCATCCCTGATCAGTTCATTTTCTATGAAATAAATATCGAAAAATTCAGAAAATTTTTTCTCGAAAGTTATTTTCCGAGGCTTAATTAGAAAGGATTAGTGTTTGAGAAGCCTTGTAAAAAATCTACGTCTTGTATCAAGTGCTTAGTTGCATTTCACACCATTCTAGTATTTTATATCATTCCAGAGTAATCCATAAATTTTTTGGACAAACTTACCATCACGCAATCATCATTTAATATGCTGTCCAATCATGCTTGCTTGAAGAGATTATGTTATCATTAATCACAAAACGAGTAACTTGTGTATGCACTTGGCCCCGTACCAAGCCCAATCACGAGAATAGAGCACTAAGTAAACCGGAAAGGCTTATTAATCCTTGTGCTTCCTTTTAACTCTTGGCAAAGTTCTAACATTTCGTTTCACATCGTTTCCCTTTCACCAAATATGTTTGTAAAATCGCATGACCGTAAAGTCTATGAGGTATAACCAAGGCGTACCTAATACGATTGATTGCATCACTTCAAAGTTAGAAAGCATCACCAAGGACGGTTGAAGTGCGATGTGAGAACGTACTATTATGCAAAAAGAAAACGAAAGGGTCCCGACCACTAATCTCACGTGCGTAATCGCATTGGTTGGTGCGCTACACGTGATTGAAAGTTCAAGAATCCCACTTCGAACACATTCCACACCTTTTTTTTCTTTTTCTTCTTTTATGGTCGAAAATTGCACTCCTATTTGAAAAGCCATTTCCGCATCTTCTTCGCCGCCGCGCCAACCGTGGTAGTGTCTACAGTTCCATAGGTGAAAAACGTTTGCCACAACCTGAGGCGCAGAGCCATTTGGAGGCAAGAGGGCAGAGCAGATTGAAGGACATCCTTGGAGCTCTCTCTGTTGCTTGAAGCAGAAGCCTGTCTCCCTACACCAGAGTCGTGATCATGCCTGATGTCTTTGCAACCTCTTCTGTATCCTTCAGACCCTGGACAACAATCTAGCATGGTTGAAAAGGAATTAAAACTGTGTTAGAAGAGTGAAATTTGATATCAGCAGCCAAAAGATTACGTCACACATCATTCCTGATTTTCTGAAAAACACCATCATCTGTTACAACAACTTTAGGAGCATTAAGGTCAACATGTTGTGCTCTCCACAGAAGACCTAAGTAGGCACAATGATGTCAGCTTGTGAACCCAAGCCCGTAGCCTCTTTCGTTTACAATGGCTGATAGCCCAACCTTCGTCATAATTCCATGTTTCAACAGCTCGAGCCCATCTCAATCATCTCCACAGAGAGAACAATTAGTGAATAAATAAGGAAGCTGTCTTACTAATCAATCCTAGTTGAAGGACGATTGAGAACTTGTAGTCAAGCAATAAAAAATTCTTCTGATTACAAGCATTCAATCAAATTAGCTTCTGCCAAAGTACTCTCCAATGACTGCCTACAAAGCACTACGAATTAAGAAGTTCGCATTAGAAACTTTAATCCAAATTATTCTCTCAAGAAGTGTTAGAATAAAATCCCACGAACAGCAGCTTGCACATCTACCATTTGATCACATTGAGCAGGAGGCCATAGCCATTCAATACCACAAATTGCATTAGAGACTTTGGCTCGGCAGAGATTAACATAAAGCAGTTAATAAATTCCACAGGCGCACAGTCAACAAGAGGGCAAAGCGGGTGCCGCATATCAAACGGCAAACCAGTATCCAGTTCATTCCTCAGCTCATGGTCATGCCGAACACAAGACCTGCATTTATCTCAATGCAATTAGACTTTTCACCAAGAAAAGTGATGTAGGCATTTTGACAACCCATAAACTTTTGCCTTCTGAGTTCGTAGGCAAAAACCCATGCAACCAAAAGAGAACCAGCTCTAGTAATCACATCTAAAAGAAATTCACGATACATGCTAAATTCCGGTTCACTAAATTTTTAGCGCTCTAGTATCGTCTTCTAGGCAAGCGAAAATCTGACCATGTACCTCCAAGAACATCCCTATATCCGATCCACTCCAACAAAATCCACTGCACTTTCACTTCTTAGGAGAATAGAACATCGCTTAAGTATCTACATTTTATCTCCCTGCACACTTAATACAGAGACTATATTCAACTCCCTAGGTCACAGAGAACAACAGGATTTTATGCAGATCCTCTTATGTGGCATATACAAGATCGAGTTTCACCCAGATCAAAGAAAAAGATCACTCAAAATCTAACAAAGTAAGGGTACCGTGCAAATGAATTCTAGAAAAACCTAAGCCTCAGGAAAAGAAAGGAAATGAAAGATACCATCTTGAAGAGTCGACAAAGCAGAAGCTAGCGAGAGAGCCTCATCCATTTGTGATGAAGACTGAGCGGCCTCAATATCATTCATAGCAGCTTCAGCTTCATGTTCAGGTGACGCTACTTTACTAAAGGGCACGGCTATTAGCATTGTGGAGGTGTCTCCATCTTTTCTACTGCTTTTTGAAGCTTCAACCTTCAAAAAAGAGACGGAAGTGGAACAAGTGTTATAAGTCTGTTCAACTGAAAAGAAAACATTGTACAACCTTTGCATAGACATCTATATTTCTGTCGCTAATCAACTCTTTTAGCCCGAACAAAAAATTATACCATCTTTTTCAGTGGCTTCTTCAGCACAACTTTCTCCATTATCAATGGCTTCGATGAAACTTTTGGCTTCTTTTGAATAGCCTAATACAAAAACAAACAAAGACGAATAATTATCTCCATCAAGAGACCATGCACAAAAAAATTATTACACACCTTCTCCTCTTCCTCATCGTCATCTGAATAGTCCTCGTCGCTAATACCACCTTGCTTCTTTTCCAGTGGCTTCTTCCATATAACATTCTTCATTAAAGGCGAATTCAAAACAACTTTCGACTTCATTTGAAGAAGCTACGGCAAACACAAACAAAGACAAATACTTCAAACCTCCATCAAGAGATCACCAAATAGAATAGCAGTTGCACTGCAGAAAAAATGATAACGCACCTCCTCTTCCTCATCGTCATCTGAATAGTCCTCGTCGCTAATATCACCTTCCTTCTTTTCCAGTGGTTTCTTCCATATAACATTCTTCATCAAAGGTGGCCTCAAAACAACTTTTGGCTCCATTTGAATAAGCTGCCTCATTAAAAGTGGATTGAAAACTTCCGGCTTCTTTTGAAGAGGCTACGGCAAATACAAACAAAGACAAATACTTCAAACCCCTATCCGGAGATCACCAAATAGAATAGCGGTTGCATTGCACAAAAGATGAAAATGCACCTCCTTTTCCTCATTGCCATCTGAATAGTCCTTGTTGCTAATATCACCTTCCTTCTTTTCTAGTGGCTTATTCCATATAACGTTCTTCATTGAAGGTGGCTCCAAAACAACTTTCGGTTTCATTTGAAGAAGCTACGGCAAACACAAACAAAGAAGAATACTTCAAACCTCCATCAAGAGATCACCAAATAGAATAACAGCTGCACTGCACAAAAAATGATAACGTACCTCCTCTTCCTCATCGTCATCTGAATAGTCCTCGTCGCTTATATCACCTCCCTTCTTTTCCAGTGGTTTCTTCCATATAACATTCTTCATCAAAGGTGGCCTTGAAACAACTTTTGGCTCCATTTGAATAAGCTGCCTCATTAAAAGTGGATTGAAAACTTCCGGCTTCTTTTGAAGAGGTTACGGCAAACACAAACAAAGACAAATACTTCAAACCCCTATCCGGAGATCACCAAATAGAATAGCGGTTGCACTGCACAAAAGATGAAAACGCACCTTCTCTTTCTCATTGCCATCTGAATAGTCCTTGTTGCTAACATCACCTTCCTTCTTTTCTAGTGGCTTATTCCATATAACGTTCTTCATTGAAGGTGGCTCCAAAACAACTTTCGGCTTCATTTGAAGAAACTACAGCAAACACAAACAAAGACAAATATTTCAAACCTCCATCAAGAGATCACCAAATAGAATAGCGGCTGCACTGCACAAAAAATGATAACGCACCTCCTCTTCCTCATCGTCATCTGAATAGTTCTCATTGCTAATATCATCTTCCTTCTTTTCCAGTAGCTTCTTCGATATTACTTTCTTCATTATCAATGGCTTCTTCAATACAGCTTTCGGCTCCTTTTCAGCATCCCCTTCATCTCTCTTCCGCTTTCCTATATTACCTACGCACCAAATGCCAAAAAGCATGACATGGGCAAACCGGAGGAATCGGACAAATCAATAAACTCAAAAAGGATAGAAGAACCAAATGGGCGTTACCCATAGCACAGAACAGCATAGAATAAACCTACCTATCTTGGCAGACTCCACTGCCCACAAAAGGAGTTATTGAATTTTTCTTTTCTTTTTTTTAATTTAATAAAGGGATATGCATCACATGCAACTTAATCCACTAGATAATATATTTTCATCCAAATTCTATGTATATGATCTCGTCTTATAATACCTCAGGTGCCAATGAAACTCGGCTCAAAAATTGTACTCCATGCCATAAAAGCAAGCAAAAAACACAGCATGAGTAATCTATTCAGCTATGGCTACATGAACACGAAGCCAAAAACCGAAGTGAAACTTTGCTAGATCAATGGTTTCATGCAATTTGATTCGGGGCCATACGTCTTTATATATGAGTTTTCGGAAGCAAACTTAATACTCTATTCAATCCGAACAAGATATACCAAGCTCTAAATCAGCACTATTTGCCATGAAATAATCCCAGCTTCGACTAAACTCTTCATGAACTCTCGCTGCCTCAACAATACACTCTAAAAGTCAAAGGTCGAACGCACCTGTTCTTCTATCAAGCATCACGCGATCAGGAGCGGCGAGCGCCGGTGGAACGGCAACAAAATGTGAATCACGAACAACAGGTCGCCTACGAAGGCATGTGCGTCTCTCTCCTCTGTCGCCCATCACATCCTCTGTTCCTTCACGTTGGCACGCGCTCATCAGCGACTGGCTCCGATCCTTCGCTTTCTCGAGCCAAATTGTAGCAAATTTCAGATTTCTCAGTTTGGCAAAAAAACCCCTAATTGTATGGCTCCGTTTATCTCATGAAAAATAACTTCTAGAAAAGTTATTTTCAAATTTTTCGATGATCGTTAATGAATCGATTGAGGAAAAAATTTTCTATCAAGGAAAATCTTTTTTCTAAAATAGGGAAAAGTATCTTTTGAGATAAAGGAAAATATTTTTCATATCTTCTTTCGATTCACCTTCTCTTTTCAAATATTTATTCCTTTTATATTTCATTTTCTTTTTTTAAAAAATCGATTTTCAATTATTTTTAATCTTTTTATTTTTTTTCCTTTTCTTTCTCTTTCATCTTTTTTTTCATTGGCCGGCCGTAGACGATGAGCCAGATTTCAGCAAGGTCGAGCCTCATCGGCTTGTGGGGAGGCCAAGCTTGCCCGACATCGACGAGTTCGAGCTTCGCTAGATCCGGTGACCTAGGGCAAACCTCGAGACTCGCCAAGGTCGCCGGAGGTTCGCCGACCTCTGGCAACCTCGACAAGGCTCAAGGTCCGCCCTAGGTTGCTGAATATGGCCAGGCCCAAGCCCGTCGGCGTGGAGTAAGCTCGACCTCATCGAAGCATCAGAGGAAGAGCACCACTATTGATTGACTGAAGTTGGAAGCTCAAAGTGTCACAAAGCCCATCCACCACCACGTCGCAACCGTACAAAACCCCAGAGCCGCCATTTCGGCACCGTCCACAATAGCATCAGAACGTTGGCTTGTGGTCACATGAAGGGACTGCGAGGGGAGGAGGGTGGGGAATGCGGCGAAGTGACAGACATGACGAACTAGGAAAGGTCGACGGTGAGGCACGGCATGGGAGCGGTGGGCATAGACGTGGGCGAGGGTAAGGAGGTCAGAAGAAGAAGAAGATGAAAATAAAAAAATATAATATAATTTAAAAAACGATTTAACAAATAAAATAATAAAAAATTATTAAAAAATATAATATGAAGAAAAAGATTTTCCTTACCGAATAGCAACATTTCATTTTCATGTTTTTGTTGAACACCCGAAAATAATTGTATTTTCATGGAAAATGATTTCTTGAAAAATATTTTCATGCTACATTTTTCATAAGCATTTTTCACGAAACGAACGGGGTCGTAGAAAGGAATTGGAGAGGAATTAGGGTCTGGTGGATCTCACCCTTAGTAGCGAAGTTAAGAGACAAAGCGAGGGAGAATTTCAAGCGTCCTTAAAAAATGCTTTGCTTTATAATAAAATTTTTCAATAATTTCAAGCTTTTCGAGATTGAATTCATGGATTTTCTTTTTAAATCCCGTAGTTAGAATAATCTTAAAATTTAAACGAAGAGGGGATATTTCTTTCTTCTTGATAGTGTGGGGAGTCCAAGACTCTATTGGATCAGTGAATTAAATGCTAATTTTAGTTTATTATTATGGTTTTAATGGACGTGGTAAATTGTAATTTTACCTTTTCAAATGATTGCATCAAATTCTCTGCCAAATAATAATTTTCACATATCATTTAATAAATTAATTTTGTAAATTGATTTTATTAGTTTGATTCAAGCTTGGTACTGTTTTATTGACTTTATTTATTCGTGGTTGTCCCTCGGGATTAATTTGATGCATAACGCACGAGAGTCATATGTTAAGGTTTAACAGTGTATATTTTTTCCCTAACACCTTATCGGATTTTAATTGCCGCACTTTGTTTTCTCGTGTATCATTTTTGATTGATTAAGATATTGACTGTAATCGTGCAAATTAGCCATGCAAGGTCACTTAAATGGATGTGCCTAGGCAATAAAGATGAACAAGATTGTATCAATCAATTGTTTTTAAAATATATTAAAAAAGCTATCAAGTTTGGGCGTTGTAATCAAGTCCTCGTTCCTTTATTTTTTTGGTTTGCAAAACTTATATGATCTCTCGCATTTCAATTGGCTTCAAATGGCCTCAAATAGATTAGTGGCAATTTTTAAAATAAAAACAATTTGCATAAATTAACTGAGTCAACTAACGTTGCAATCGGTAGAATTTGGGATAACTCAAGTCAAATGTGCACACAACTTTGTAAGATGAACTATCAGCACTCACTTGGTAATCCGTCTACCCCTTGAGGGAGGATCATGACAACAACCTAGATGCTAAACATGCAACATAGATTTGTTTTATTTAGAGTTTGAATACGATCTCTACTATTCTTTTGTAATGACTTATAAATGAAATAGGTATCAAATCGTGAATTTTTCTTCCCAATTCTTTCTTCAATAACTTATGTTTCTTTTTTTATAGTTGAGACAATTTAGCAATTGGTGTACTCCATTGCTGTAATTAAACTAGATGCTAATGAGCGGGCCAATCAAAATATTTATAAACAAAAAGTAAAAGGACAAATGTCAAATAATTGGGAAATGACGTTTATTCTATCATAATTAAATTCATTCGATAAACAAACAACTATTTTCTCAAATGGCAATGCTTAAAATTCAACTAATTTCTCAGGCTATTGTTTTTTTGTTTTCTCCAGTCAAATCACTCGTTTAAGAGGACGGACTAGGGGAGCGCGAGGTTGAGGGGAAATTTCGAAGTATACCTTGCTGGTCTTTCTCTGTGTCGCTGTTTTTTAAGTTTTTAATTCATTTCCTTTTGCTTTATTTTTTCACGAAAATTCTCCAGCTCTGGATGGTTGAACCAATGACAGTGCTCCACGTCATCATCACCTTATGAATTATTTTATGAGAATTTCATGAAATTTTATGAATTATTTTAAAAGAAAGGCTCTTGACGGGGCTCATTTTAATACCAAAATATTTAAAATGATCATTGGAGTGATATTTTTGTTAAAAAAAAATTGATCACTTTAATGCTATTGACAATTTGGGTTGCAGGAAAATTTAACACGATAATATTTTATTATATAACGTCCATCAGCAATTAAACCATTTAACACGTGATTTAGAGATCCGTTTGCCCCAAATTAAGGAATTAGGGCAAAATTGAATGCGTTGTTGAAGAACCCTAGCCTAATTTATTGAATTGAGGCAAAATCAGCTCATCAAAACCCTCCTTATCAAATTGTTGGGAAAGGAGATTACAGTTGGGAAACGTTGGAAGCTTGCTGGCGATGCGATTTCACTACAAGGCCTTGTCTTCAATCCTCCAATCATGGTCTCATCTCCACTGCAACGCCTCCCCTTCCTTCAAGCCCAAAGAAGCAATCCCTTCTTCACCCAGTCTTCGGGCTTCGTCACCCTGAGCAGCAGTGAGAATAAAAGCATCATGAAGACAAAGAAAAGGCTAAGACAGGGAGTTTTGTTTCTCCATGGGGAAAACACGCCTTTGCTCTGTTTCTTCTCAACGGATGCGCTCACAAACGCAGGAACAAACACAGCTTTATCGTTTTGTTCACTTCGCCTCGTAAAATGAAGAAATTTCTCGCGTTGGACCTTTTTATTGTAAGAAAAGCAATGTATGAATAAAAATATTATAACAAAGTTATGTAGGATAAATGTAAGAATTTGTCGTCGAAGGCACTCACGTAATCTTTTTTCACCAATGTAGCAGTTAAGTCATTGTTTGAGAAATTTTGGCATTAAAATGAGTGCAGTACGAGGCTTATGCACTCATAATCTTCGTTTTCCTTATTTTTGGTTAGCAAAGTATATTGAAGTTGCCATTACAAGTTCCATGAGCAGGCGCTTTCTGTGGTCCCTCAAAGGTCGATCAACATGGTACATTATTTTATGCAAAATGATTTCGATTGTGATAAAATGTTGAATAATATATTCATTTAAGCAATGCATTTTTATATATTGACTTTATCATGGTTTCGTAAGGCATGACTTGAAATTTTTCAGTTGCATTTGGTGGCCAATGTTTATAGTAATTTTATAACCCAACAAGCAATCTCCTTTTACGATTGTGTGCCTACTTGAATTTAGTTTTAACCAAAAGGGTTTTAAATTGGTCTAGGTTCAGCAAGTAAACCAATATAATATGATCTTCTCCTTATCAAAAGATTTATCGTAGAAGAGGACTTTGAAAAATGTTAATGTCTTCATTTTCTTTCTTTCTTTCTTTTCGTGCATCAATACCAAGATTTCTATAACTAAAATATAGAAAATGATATATTCCATAGGGGAAGTACTTTTTTGGCCCATATAACATAAGTTCTCATATTCATTCTTAACAACAATGGCATCATACATCTACACTAGCTTTGTGCCTACACTCTTGTCTATACTCTGTCATTCAAGCCTTGGAATTTAGTCACTCCAAAACCTTTACAAATGTAAGTTACATAGGGGCCAAGAGGGAAGCTCTTCTAAAGTTCAAGCGAGATCTTATCAATCCTTCGAGACATTTGTGCTCCTGGACTGGCGAAGATTATTGCTAGTGGGAAGGAGTTGAATGCAACAAAAAGACTAGTTATGTCTCAAAACTTGATCTATATAATCGCTTATGGTGGTTTAGAGTGCAATTTGAAAGGTAAGACACATCTTGCTCTAAAAGAACTGAAGCATCCAAAGTATCTAGACCTCAGCTTCAATAATTTTTCAACCCAAAAGATCCTAATGTCCTTGGCTTCTATTAAAAAATTGGAGTATTTGAACCTCTCATTTGCAGGCTTTTATGGACAAATTTCCAATGAAGTTAGTAACCTTTCCAGTTTATGGTACTTGGATGTTAGTAGGTTGTGGATGTTGCTATAACAATGGAGAATCTCTGATGGCTATTGACATTTTCTATCTTGAAGTATTTGGACATGTCTTATGTCCCCCTTCTTAACCCCAAAGATTGGTTGAGTCCTATGAACATGCTTTCATCCCTAGAGTCTTTAGGTCATCCTAATCTTGTTAGAATCGGATGTGACACATGCAATCTACAAATGACCTCTAAAGAGCTACAAACTTGAAGAAAAAAATGTGACTTGTTTCATTTTGTGTCGTGGCGGTAACTTTGTGCTATTGTGATTACTAGGTGAATAAATAGAGGAACCCAAATGCAATAGTGTCTTGCTCGGGTCTGCTTTTTTTTTTTTTTTGATAGACTTTTCGGTCAAAAAAAAAATTTTGGGCAAATTCAATCCTAAACATTTTACAATTGTATCAACTTGGCCTATTCATTCAAATTTGGTGGCCGACGCTTACATGGACACAGACTGTCCAATGAACACTGATGTGGTTTGATATTTTTATTAAATTTTTTTATTTTAGCCAAGTTGATTGAGCATGTCTTAAGGCCAATTCAGATGATTGCTGATTTCACAGCGAAATGTCTTTTTAGTTACGAATATTGATGAAACTTCAATAGATGGTAACCATGAGGTTCAACAAGTCCTTAAAAAGTTTCATGGCATTACCTTAGAAATATCCCAATACTGCACGTCATCAGACATCGAAAACCAAAATGCCAATTCCACCTTCTGTCTTTGATACTCGCTTGCTCCAGAATTGGAAGAGGGTAATAGAGAACCCATTTATTCCAAAGAACTGTGCGAATGACAATGGGGCGAGTAAATTCAAAAGGAGAAAAAGAAATAGAGACTAACAGTAAGTCAAAATAACGGTTGATGACAGCTTAATTTTCGCTAGATAAAAAAAATTAACAGTAGTCAGAATAACGAAAAGAATAAAAAACTAAACAAACAAATAAATAAAAGAGAGTCCGATTAGGACCCGACCCGTTCATTTAAAAAAATAAAATTGCGTGGCCCAAGGCTGTTGCACATACACAGCCCGGAAAAGCAACAAAAGGAAGCCCAGCAGTTAAGAGAAAAGCCCATAAAAATGATCAGAAAACCCATCCGAGAAGGGCCCAAGCCCATTCTTCATGACTCCGACCCGGGTTGCTTTGGTGTGATGATATGGGATGGAATATCTGCATCTAGAACACCAATCCGAGAGCAGAATTTCCATGGAATTCCCTCTGATGAAGCTTGCTTGAGTCTCCGAACAGGGCAACATTCGCCGAGCCTCCGAACCTCACTCGAACCTCTAGTCTCCTCTCTCATACATCAAGGGGGAGTAAGAGTACCTCAACGGTAGGAATGCGGCTTCAATAGAGATGTGAGTTCAGGCTTCAATTTCCTAAACTTGTTCCAAGGGATAATATTGAGCCTTACCCATGTTCACTGATCCTCTAGCAATTGTAAACAGTTGAGTATGTTAAAAAATTATTTAAATTTGATAGTCTTCTTATTAAAATTCATTTATTTTGGTCTCACATGTCCAATTTAAATGAAAGCCAACAAATAGAAGGTAAAGAAAAATTAAAAAAAGAAAAAAAAATTGTCAAGAAGGCTAGGCATAATGGAGTGGACAACGGTGAAACGCTGGCCCTCTTCATTTCTCCGATGCTTGTAATCCGGCGAAGGTTTCTTCCCCATTTTCTTTGATCAATTGAAAATAAGATAAGTGCCGTGAAGTCTTTATAACTTATAAATCTTAAAATTACAATCAAATTTTAAATCTTGTCACAAAATTATAATTGACTTCTAAAACCTATCACGGAAGTGTAATTAAATCTTAAAACTTACTAAAAATTGTCAAATTCCATCCAACTTGACAAACTGAAAATGCTGATAAATTTTAAAATTTGATTATACTAACTTGATAACATTAATTAAATGTATTTTTAAAAAGTTTTAAGACTCAATTAAACGAATTACGCTTTTCGAGACTTCTAGTACCTCATTCCGTAATAAATATAATAAGCATTGCCAAACTGTGTGACTACAAAAGATGACATAGTAATCTTCATACTGTGAACTCCTCAACTCATGCACTTGTTTGTTTTAGCCGGAAAATTACGACATTCGATGTTCGCCGATGAGAGCGGGGACAGGCGGCCGGCGGGATTTGACCGCCTCGATGAGATTAGTCCGGCGCAGCTCGAAGAAAAGCGAAGCATGTCGTCTAAAGTCGGAATCACCAGAAACCATCCTTTCAAATAAGAATAGGACTCGAAAGGTCCAAAATTGTGCATGTACAAGAAGCAAATCCAGATGTAAACAAACGAATCAAAGCAAGAACAAGTTACAAATTACTGTCCCCAAGCAAGTCACTTTTCCTGGTTCTTTCAACTGGAAAAATAAGGAGAGAAGGAGCGCAATACCAAGAAAAGAGTAAGGCAACCACCACCCAAAACCAGGAGAAATCAAAGCACCTCTCTATCCGACGTCGGCCGGCGAAGCAATCAGTTGTTCTTCGCGGCTGCAGCCTGCTTCGCCCCGACGGAGAAGAACTCGGTGATGACCTCGAGAGGCATGCCCTTCGTTTCGGGGACCTTCATAAAGACGAAACCCCATGATATGAGGCACACGACCGCGTACATGCCGAACACGCCGGCGAGGCCCACGGACTTGAGCATCACGGGTAGTGAGTAGGTGACGACGATGTCGCCGATCCAGAACGTGAGTGCGCATATGGCAATGCAGAGGCCTCGGACCCGGGTGGGGAAGATCTCGGCGCAGAGTATGTTGGGGACCGGCCCGAATCCCATCACAAAGAAACAGAAGTAGAGCACGACACTCACGGTGGAGACCACCGCGTGAACGACGGAGCCCATACTTATGACGCTGCTGAGGACTAGAATGATGAGGGACGCTATCAGGATTGGGATGGTAGTGAGCAGCAGGCTCCTGTGAGGATACAAAGCAGACAATGAAGGTGACAACCCAATCACAGATTAAACAAGCAACAAGAAATATATCAAGCATATGGCATAGTTTTAAGTTCATACTAGACAGAGAAACTCGAATAGCTCTGGATCACGTACCTCCTGCCAGCAATGTCCATGAGCCTCATGGCGACGGCAATCGAGGGAAGCATCAACAAGGTCGTCAAGGCGCTAATGAGAAGAGAGGCAGAAGCTGAACTAATACCTATATTAGAAAGTAGAACTCCAACTCCCGCTTGCTCGAGAATTTGGGGAGTGTAGTAGAGAACCCCATTTATTCCAGAGAACTGCACTAATCAGAATCACCAGTGAGTTCAAAGGGACAAAAAATGAAGCAAAGATTCGTGTGAAATAACTGATGATGCAGGATTGCCACATTAGCCCTGAGTGCTCCTATTCACGGGAATTTTTCAAAAAGAAACTAAGCCTTGACTATTACTAAGAGTCTAATCCAACATGCTGCAATCAATACCAAGAATGTCAAAAATTTCAAGAGAAGCACTGCTGATATCAGGTTTTTTCCATGTAGAGAAGGAAAGCATCCATTGTTGTGCACAGTATCTAACTGAAAAGAAAAGCAATAATTTTCCCTAGAGTGCCAAATGAAAAACTATATCATGTGACATTGCTCAAGAAAAGAGGACTTTAGAATAAAAACGAATTTTAACTGCTGTCAGAACTGTCAATCCTGTCAAAACTTAAACTAAACAAACATGCTGGCACCACCACCTTCTTAAGGTTTACCTCTTAAAATTTCAGCAAAAACAGCAATAAAGTCCACATCAAGCACTGATGTGCCTGAACTATAGCCACAGATTAAGAAGACAAGTCACATTTAATCAGTACCACAAGATCATTACTATCCGTATATGTTGATATGAGCCTATGGCATCATTAATTAAAGTCCAAACAGCTCCCTAAAAGCTCGAAAATGACAGTTGGGGTTTGTGCTCATGCAGTTTTGGGTGATTTCTTAGCAATAGCATGAGTATCTTTATCAAGAGAAAGCCAAGACATGTTATGCCTAGAAACCAGAGATAATGTCCAATGGCAAGGTGAATTAGTTTCCTCGTGGCAGAAGTAGAGCATTAAAGTGATATATGGAAAGAAAATAGCAATTTCCAATGAAATCTAAAACTATCAGCTACTGTAATTTTTATTTTTTGGTCAGAAATCAGCTACTGTATTTTACCTGCTGAAGAATTTGAATCCCCACACCAACAATCAAAGCATGCTTGACTCCTGGTTCAAAAAGATCTTTCCAACTTGGTCCTGTCACAGCGGTTTCAGCTGGATGAACCATAGCTGGACCAATCGGATGCTGCTCCAAGAGCTCCTTGGGATACAAAGCTGGTTGACTCACCAGAGCAGCGGCCTGGATGAATTCTCCAGTCATCGGACCCTCACCCCCGTGAAGCGAAACCATAGAGCCTCGCCGTGAACCAGTGACTGCTTCCGGGTGCAGATAAATTCTTTTGAACTCCCCTTCCTTCTTTCCATCCGGGCCTTCTTTATCAGACCATTTCCATGCCAGTTGCCATCCGCCACCGATCCCCGTGCTCCCAGCCCCTTCTCCGGCTCCTTGCACAAGACTACCATGTCTCATGCTAAAAGCGCTTCCATGGGCAGGTGGTACCAGGTCTCGATCCAAGCTTGTGGTTTGCCGTGAAATCAATGGACTCTGCAGATTGTCGTCTGAATCACCCACACCTGCATCAGATTGGTAATCCTCACCCTCCCTGGCTACACTCTCCACATCCCATTCTTCGTTCCTTGGTTGATTACCACCAACACTGAACATGCTGCCAAAGTGAGGAAAAAGCATACTGCGCATGCTTCCTCCCTCAGGGAGCTTCTCGTGGACACTACCAAAGAGGGTCACAAGAGGGTCTATGAGAGGCGCATTCTGGCTTGCCATGCTTCCAGGCCGAGACACGAGACCGGCAGCACTCTGCCCAGAGATGGGTCTGGCAACCCACGAAAGACCCTGTTCAGCGCCATATAACTTGATCTGCTCTTTTTCATTGGATATATCCTGGTCATCCATGTGATCATTGGGGGGGCCAATTATGTACTCCTCCAAAGATGCTTCACCCCCTACTGCTAATCCCTCCACCAGCAAAGCCATCTCACCTGTTCATCTGAAATTTATCAGCTCTTCATTTTCATCAGTTAGGACTAAGCTTCAAGTCATCCAAAAGAAAAGTTTTTCTAATAACCTAAGACTAAAAATTTGATTGATTCTCGATATCCTAGCTAGTTTCAGCACAGGATGCTCCATATGACACTTGACAAATGGAAATTATTGAGATTTATAAGTTCTAAGACAGGTATATCAGAATCAGGGGAACGCATTTTAACGCATTTTAAAATTTTAGATAGTTGAGGTTGAGGAAAAGTTCCCATTCCACTCAAGCAACTCCCGCTAACAGTCCAACAACTTTTGTGCAACAATATCTTGCAAGCCACTTCTTGCAAACACGATTTCATAGTACAAGCAGATTGCTGATCCTATAAAAGGAAAATCGACCAAAGCACTGATTTGAATATCAAAGCTCAGTCCAGTGAGAATAAATTTTATTCAGGGAATCTTGGTATAACAAGTAGTCAGACAACTAACCAGATACATCTTCTCTGCCACATAGCTTCTGCAAGACTTTCTTAGCCTCATGCATCCTCCCTTTACTCACAAGCCACCGTGGAGACTCAGGCAAGAAAAATACCATCAATACAAAATAAATGAGGGAGGGAGCTGACAGAACTCCGAGCATCAATCTCCAATTCGGAGACTCCATCAAAGACATCCCGAATACCATACAATACGACAAAAACATTCCGCCAGAACCGGTAAATTGTGGCAGTGTGTTCAGCGTACCCCTTATTTCTGGCGGGGCCGTCTCAGATATATAGAGGGGAACAAGAGTTACAGCCAAGCCAACACCAAGTCCGTCTAAAAACCTTGCAAGGAGTAGCACATAAACATTGGGGGACCACAGCATAACAAGACCACCGACGAAATAAAACACCGATGATATAATTAGCATAGGACGGCGACCAAGCCAGTCTGCTATAGCTCCGGAGCAAGTAGTAACCAAAGTGGCACCAATGAGTGACATGGCCACTATTAGCCCTTCTAAAGCGGGTTCACTTTCTAAGTTAAATTCCCTCTTTATGTACAAAACAGCACCTGATTCAGAAACAGAAAAAGGAAATCAGTTCCAAGATACTATTGATTCTCTTGCTTTGGAAAGATAATCAAGTCAGTTTATAAAGAGGGATTTCATGGGAGAATTTCATAACAAAGCAAAAGTTTTTGAAGCACGACAATAACCAGTTACAGTCTATAAGAATCACTCTGAAATCTAAGAGACTTACAAATCACAATCACAACTTGAAGAAAGAAAGATAAAAAGAGTATGGAACTTCAAGAACGTTGCAATAGAACTCATGAAGTGCGATGAAGTGATACTAAGAAAAGAGCAAAATTACCTGCAATAGTTGCATTGTCCCATCCTTGAAGCAAATTACCAACGGCAGCAGCAACAGCAACCCACACAGCTCCACTCATTATTGAACTAAACCGACAGCCCCCCACAAAATCGCGCAGGCTACTGGAATTTGCAGATCAAGAATTGGATCACAATCACCCACTTCAACCAAACAAGCCCTTCCAAAAGGGTATGACAGAGTACACTTCTTCAGACAATATGGGCAAGACCCATCCAACCTAGTTTCTGCAAAAAAAAACCCAAAAGAGATCTTGAAAAACAAACAGTTGTAACGTAGGCAGCAGAAATCAGGCAAACCCAGGTGCCCCGGTCCTATGTGAGAACAAGTACAGTGGTCTTTTATGATACCTCAGGCAAGGTGCAGGAACTGAGAGTGCCTGATTGCTTGATCTGTCCCCACCTTAGACCAAAAAAAAACCCCGTGGAATTTGCATCTTGCGCTCTTACTTGGCGTTGAAAGGTTGGCTTTCGCGGGGATCAAATATTTTAATGACACCCGAGAAAAAGATACTTGAAATTTGCATACCAGAAAAAAAGCGAACAAGAAAGGAGTCAGAAGGCCATTCGCTGGAAATTAAAGCAAAAAGGTGAGAGAAAGAGGCCAGAACTTCCGCAACAGAGTACAGCAAGGCAACCTCCGTGAAGACCACACCTATTTCTTGTAGCTCTTTCACTGCACCGCACGTCATGTTTGTCAGATCGTACAGCAGTTTTTTTTTAAATGTCATACGTAGGTTCTTCCTTCTCACTTGCACGCTCCAAACTTCTCCATCATGGACCTAGAGAAGGCCAACGTTAAATTTTGCAAACTTTGAGAAAACTGATTAATTCTTTGAATTGTTTAAGCCTGTAACGAGGAGAGGAAAATAAGGAAAGAAAATCTTTTTTTTTTTTTTTGTAAATTATTCGGCGCAGATTATAACAGCGAAGAAGGGTCCATGATAGTAGGCAATATATAAATGTATCACTCCTTCACGGGTCAATTTAAAAAGTGTTGGATTTTTATTTTTATTTTAATTCTCGAATCTTCAGCAAAGTCAGTCCAAAAAAGCAATGGTTATTGCCGTCTTCAATCCCACGTAAATTGCGACATTATATTCGAATTTCTGCGTTTAGATCCGCACACAGATCTAGGTCTTGAATGAGCTGTCTTCTTCAACATCAATACACTTATCACCAAAACGACAAGGACTATCAACCCCACCGAAAGCATTTTTAAAAGAGGATTTTCTTTACGAGTCTCTTGGAGACTATTATTAAATATCTAACTAAAGAAGCTTTGTCATTTTCGAAGCACTGTTTTTCTGGTATTATAAACAAACATATAGTGAAAAAGTAAATCTTTATGATTGTTCCAAGGATACTCATCGATAAAATCCCATAAAATAGATACACATTACATACGAAAAAAAGAATAATAATCTGTTTGTTTCATGGAATGCAATGAATCGGGAATGTAATAATTATTGATGGGAATTGAATAGAGTAGGAATAAGAGTGAAACGGCTATTGTTTAGTTTGGTTTGCAAAATGAAAAAGATATTTCAACACCATATTCTTGCTTGGTTTATCATTATACCATGAAAAAATAAGTTAAGAATAGTACATTGTTTCCACAATACATAAATGATACATAATTGAAGCCTAATTTCTTTTGTCATGATTTATTTTAAAAAATGGACGAAAAGATATTACAATTTTCATATGATTGTTATATTTTTTTACATTAGTAAATTGAAGATAATCAATATTTCATGATTAAATAATATTTTTAAATAATACATAATAACTGAAATTTATATAATAATAAATTTTGAAAATAAAATTTTTAAATATTAATGAATTTAATAATAAATTTTTTATAATATTTTAGAAAAGAGAAACACGACTAGTTAACATGGACAAAGGCCTCAATGACAAAATGGTCAATTACAAAATTAGATACTTGTATGTATTTTTAAAAGGTTAATTAATGCAGGAAATGATAGATTCATAAAGATTTGAAAATATCACATTGGATTTCGATTAATCACTTTGTTTTATGAGTTGTTGACATCATTTTCTTTTACAATTTTAAAGTGTTATTAATTGATCATTTTTTTCATTTATTAACCCTTTTAATATACATAAAGAGTAAGCAACTTTTGTCATTCGACATTTTTGTTAGTGAGGCCTTTTCCCTTTTTGTTGAATTAATTTATGTTTGTTCTTTTCCTTAAAGTACATTATTTTTGTTTAATTAAAGTGGCTATAATTACTGAATTTAAATTATTTTTCTTCTTATCATTCATTTATTTATTCTATTATTAGTACTAGCTAATTAGTTTTCTCTAATTTTATAATTTCTTATATTTTACAACAAGTAAATGTAAAAAGGAGAATTCCTTAAAGTAATGAGATGAAAATGTTCTTTTACCCCTTAAAAGTCAGATGCCTTTATGCTAATAGAAAATATGGTGTAGAGTTAATGACTAACAAAATAAATTTCTGGGATATTAAGTAACATTTGAGAGTTCGGAGATAAGCGCGTAGTATCCCAAAGTTTAGGGGTATTTTTTGTAATTTCCTCTTATTACTTATTTACAAAAGAGAAAAAAATAAAAAGTTAGCAAGGTTATTAAAATGATAGATCCAACGTTAAATACAACTGGGTATATCAAGAATTGCGTATTAAGTGACACATTATGCGATGTGATAACTTTTTATTGAATTATTGATGGTCGATTTGTTTGATTTAACCATCGATTGGGTACTAATCCTGTGTGTTCCTTCAAAACATTGTGCCATGCGGTTGTGTAAAAACGGGAGGAGCATGATTGATGGCTTTATTGGGCCCACGCACAATAATAACAATAAGTAGGCATTAATCAAAAGGTACTATGACTTTTAAGCAATAATTAATCAAGGCTGTCCTGTCAAGCCGGTCCCTCTCCTACGTGGCACGTCGTAGTCTCGAAGAAATTTCCTTTCCCTTCATCTAAGTGGCACATCATCTAAGTGATGTGAGAGATTTTGTATAACTCTTTTATTTAAATGCTGTACAATGTATTGGTCGATCAATATTAATTACACATCTATATCTTTACAACACTTTCCACTTGTAATACCGCCAATATAGATAGTTTTATTTTAAGTGATTGTATAAATGAAATAAGGTTATGTATAGATTGGTTAACTTGTTTGAGAATATGATGGATCAGATCGATTTGAGGAAGTATGCCTTTAAAATTGTCTAAAAAGTTAAACCGATTGACATGCGTAAAAAATTGAGCATTGACTATGTATATATCACAACAAAGATTAGATTTAATAAAATACTTTGGCAAGTGGAGAAGGCTCATGGGGCATAGTATGTTGCTTATCAAAGGGTAGTTGCACTTAGGAAATCTCAGGTCAAACACGTACATGAAATTTCAAAAAAGAAGAAGAAGAAGAAGCAACCTGTATTTTCTTGATGTGTAGGCCATTGATTTCATACCTTCGCCCATGTGATCCGTTATTTCGAAACAACCTAGACAAATTCACGAATTAAAGAGTGTACCTCCTTCTTGTCCAATCGATTGTACGAGTTCTACATGCTTGAATTGGTTATGATAGAACACGTTAGATTAAGAATTGCAATTAACAATTTGTTGATCAATTAATAAAAGGTTATAGATCTGGAAAGGCTCCAAAAAGACGAAGATACAGCTATTTGCTCTTTAAATCTAAAGCCACGATATGCTCGAGACTATTGACGATACAATATGTCTAACCTGACGTTAGAGAAAGAGAGAGTTTCCAACAGTTTATGAGCATCACTCTACTTGACAAAGTGACATCCATGTCGACTCACCATTATTTTTTCTTTTTGGCAATCCACTAATATTTGTTAAAGGGGAAATGTCTTATTTTATTCCCGTTAATGTGTCTCATATGGTGGAAATATATGAATATCTTAATAGGGCTAATTATGATCTTAACTGCAATGACCTCGTTGCTATAATTTCCTCGAGGGAACAAACTTTTGGCATGCTTTTTAAGACATTTTCAATTCTTTGAAGTCATTATTAAGACAATTAAGCAGACAAGAATCCTCCCCTTTTGCAAATTTAAACTTGGACAGCTAATTCAAGAAAAGGAAAAGGGAAAATAAAAGGGAAAAGGAGCAAGTCAGGTGATCCCAATTGATCTCGCGCACTTTGAGTGAATGTGTGCCAATGTCCAACCTGGGAAAATTCCAATTAAAAAAAAAAACCAAAACTAAGTGCCAGAGAGTACACCACCAATTAATTAATAAAATTCTTGGCACGTATCTTAAGTCCATTTTTTTAATTATTTTTTTTTTTGAAGAAAACAGAAAACAAACATAGGATAGATGGATGCATGTAACTCCATGCACGAAAGAATGTCAAAGAAACCCTATTAGTCTATCTCAAGAATCTTAAGGCTACATTTGATGATGCAAATTTCTAATTAATATATGATTAGATAGGACATGATATGAAATCCAATACTTTTACTATATTCACTCTACTATTTTATAAATCACGATAATAAAATTGGATATTGTCATATCATATCATATCTATTATTTAATATGATGAATTTAAAAATTGCACAAATGGAGATGATAAGAAACTCTCATGACATCTTGCCTACTTCATTTTTATTTCCTTATTTTAATTATTTTTCCCTCTCTTTTTTTATTTCTTTTCTTTTTTCCCCTTCCATCATTCTCTAATAAAATTTTATTAAATAATAAATTTTACTAATATAACTAAAATATGTAATAAATATAAATACTAAATAATATATATTGAGTATATATTTTAAAATAGAAAGAAATTTGAATATATAAATAAAATAAGAACAAATAAATAGGAAATTGCTTTTTTAATTATTTTGAATTTTATTTTTACATTAGAAGTGAAATATTATTTCTATTCAAATATCATTTTAACTTTATTAATTTTAAAAGTTTTTAATTTGAAGAAAATAATTTTTTATTACTTTTATCCCACTTCTCTTATGAAATATATTTTATTGGACTATATTTTTCTAATATCTGACTTTATCTCGTCTTGTGTAGAAATCAAAGATAATATAGGATAAATTTGATATTATTCTGAAATTTATTCTAACTTTTAAACGTGGCTTAACTTCCTACATGTGTGGTCCAACGGAAGTCAACCTCCTTATGGGAGAAATTGCCCTCACCATAAGATGTTGTGGCTCTTGTGGGGTAGTCATTGATCTCGTTAAGGAAAATTTTGAAAGAAAATATATGATTGGAATTGATGCGGAACTTTAGATGTTATAAAAAATAGCGACATAAATTTCAATATGTTTAATTTTATAGTGCTTAGGTCGCCGATGATCCATGAATCATATTGTTAGAAGTTTTTAGATTAGGTCAATCTGTTCTTTCCAAAAAGAACCCTCGAGTTTGGTATGTCTATCAGGGACTACTAAAGTTTAGAGATCCATCAGACTCAGGCTCCGTTGGGTCGTAGTCAAAAGCGTTTGGGTTAACTACTGGTGGAGTAGGAGCAGGATTCACCACTGTGCCATCAGGAGAGTCCAACTCCATAGGATCCCAATCGGCGTCTTCAGGGCCCTTAGCAGGCGGCCTATCAAAACCACGTAGAGGACCGATCAAGAGATTATCATTCCTGATATACTGCTCCAGGAATTGATGATGAATCCATTGCCCCAGTCCCTCATCTACCCAGATGGTGGAGACATTCTTTTCATATAAATGCATCTGGCCCGGGAAGCGGTGGTGTGTCACGATGGTTTCCTAATCCTTGGAAACCCCGAATCGCACTGGCCATTCTAAGGACCTGAAAATGGTTATACAATAACCAGTGAGATAAAATTTCAGCGAGTCCTCGCCTTAAGCTCTAATTAGAATATTAACTCAACCCGAGATATCTCTCTAGAACCACCCTTCAAGCAGACTAACAACAACAATACATATACTACAACCAAGACATGACTAACCCACTTATCTAGGGCCAACAACAAGCAAATAGCCAGTTCGCATGCAACCTTACTTGGTTATGCCATACCCTGCACAATATATGTGAACACTATACAACCATTGCATACTACAATCAAGAATGCATTCGATCAATCACATATGAGTCACGTCCCAAGTGATCTTACCTGACTATTGTCACACCCTGTATGTTATCAATTCAAGCATTCTACAAGTAATGTAACAAGCATATGCATAGCCAAGCATTGCTTTCCCCCACGAGGTGCGGCAACATTAAGGGCTTCTCCCAAGATGGCATTTCTGAAGGAGCATTGGCCCGGCCTCTATCGCGACTTTGCATCTAGACTCTCGCCGGGATTCTGATGAATCGGACTATCATCCTTTGAACTTCAGCCGGGGCAACGGGTTCAAATTAGTGACCACGCAAACATATCACCACAATCCACTTTATCTTGAACATTAGCCAATACATACATGATACGTGCTTGCAGGAACAGTCCATTAAACATATGCGGTCTTAATTTCATCTCTAAAAAATCAGTCAATTTTCATGTCTCTTGGACAAAACATATTTCCTTTTTTATAACTCCATGCAATTCATGCAAATGTCCATGTATTTACACTATTAACTCATATCATATGATCAAAACATGTGTATTTAGACCAATTTTCGCTTCTAGATGAACTGTGTCACGTGAACAATGCGCGTAAATAGTATCGCGTGAACAATGCCCATGAACAGTACATCATAAACAGTGAAATTATAGAATTTAATAACTAATAAATTAAATTCATAATTCAATAAAATAATAATTAAATTAAATAAATTAATCAATTAAGACTAAACAAGCTTAACCCCCTTTAATCTAAGATTAAGCTAACAAATCTCATTTAATAAGCATTAAGCAAGATCAATTTAAACTAATCCTCATCATCTAACTAACCATCTATCTTAACTCTAATACACCTTAATTAATCCCCTAAACTAGGATTAGCTCTAACTAAACCAACCCTAATCAAGTTTATGTCCCAATCGATGGATTAAGACGAAAACTCACCCGTTAAGCAGATCGGAGATATAGGCGTGACGGTGATGGCGGAGGCTACGCACGGGGACCTCGACTATGACGATCCAAGGCGGTCTTAGGACAAAAACAGCAGTAACCAAGTTTGTCTCTCATTGCAAAGCTAGAAAATCGAATTGCTCAAGGAGAAAGGTGGTTAACCGGACTGACTGGCGCTCCGACAACTTGCTAGTCGATGAACGACGGCTTTAGGGGGTCAAGGGGGACAGGCTGGTGGTTGGTCTGGGTGGTGGTAAGGTCGGAACAGGGGTGGATGAGTTTTTCCAACCGGTACAGTAGCTAGAATAAGCAGACCGGGAAGTAGCAGCTTTAGGCCAGTAGGCGGGTTGGCCGGTGACTTGGACCGGTGAGTGGTGGCAACAAGAGGCACGGATGGAGGCTTTCGGTCATTGCTGCAGGTGGTGCGGCGGTAACCAGGCCGAACAAGCAAGTACAAGGCAAGGAAAGGAAGAAGAAGAAGAAGAAGCAAGAGGGTTGGGCGGCTGCAATAGGGAGGAGAGAGAGAGGGAGGAGAGAGATGGAAGGGTTGGTGACCTATCCTCATTAAGGCTCATCAATGCTTACTCCATCCCCATGCAATGACATCTCTTTTCTCTCTTCTTTTGTCTTTTTCTCAATAATATCTAGAGGGGAAAAATGGTCTTTTCCACTTTTGCACAATTACCAATTGTCCTTAGGTTGAGATGATGAGCGGGCCTAAAAAATGGGTTTGGGAATTGGTTGGGATCAAAATGGCTCAAGGCTAGACAATGGGTTAGGAAGGGTTTAGTGGTTTGTTGGGCCTAATGGGCTCACTTGCTGTTTTGGGCCCACCATGGTGCCGCCCCTCCTTGGGTATGAGGCCCACTTGGGTCTTGCTCGGCCTATTTCCTCGTGGGCTCAATTCCTCAGTCTATTAGTTCATTTTCCAACAATTCGGGCTTATTGGCAATGTCGAAGGTCAAAGGAGCATTGTCCAAAAGTTTGTCCTGAACGTTTCCAAAAATCCGTCGTCCAATATTAGATTTTCATGCACCATCAATTTCACCCGAATGTCATTTTGGTACGTCTTGGACTAATAGGCAGCTTCGAGGATTAACGCATAGCCGACTCGTGCTTGACTTAATATCAAACCACGTTCAAGTTTTCTTGACACATGGACGTCATTGACTAACATGAAATTATGAAGAATAAATTCTTATTTCAAAGTACACAATTACTGAGAATTGACATAGGGCTGTTCGAGGTCTCGATAATAGTAAATGAATTCACTCATTGTCCCATTATACCCTGCCCACAAATTGACTTCTAGTCATATCTGAAATCGGCCTACATAACCATAGGATCGTCCTTATGCAAGTCTCACGGTCGAGTCGTTTTCCCAAGTCAAGTTCTTTAGTCGCACGGGTTATGTCATCATTAGCCTTTCCTTTCAAGGTTAGTATATCGGGAGTGATCAATTTCAAATGAGATTAACCAACAATGCGTTAATGAAATTCACGTTCATATACACCTAAAAGGGCTTAAATTTCATGACATCACAAGAATGGTTACCAAACACCCTCTTAATTTCTTAAAAGTCATAAAGAGCAATTATCAATGATAACATGTCTGAATGCAAATAATTCTCGATAAACTTCGTGTGCACTACATGCGCGACATTTAATTAACCTTTTTGGAATTGACACTAATGGCTTCATGTGCCATTAATAAGTTCCACGGTTGAAATCCAGTTTATGTGAAATCTACATAATCTATTTAGACAATACTAAGCCCATTTAAATTAATGTATCACTGGTTTCGATATGATGTAATTTGACATGTTGTAACATCGTTTAGTACTTATATCTTGAAGACTTCTCAATCCTAAGAGCTTCTAAAAAAATGTCAAAATGAATAAGTGGTCAAAATACATGTTTAGAGATACAAACTACAAAGTCTTGAAACATAAAGAAAAATAAATTCACCTCATGCATGTCCACAAGATCGAGAGTGATTTCTTAAGAATCAAGAGCAAAGCTGTTGGTGCTCGGGATGCTGTAAAATCTCTCAGCCTCAACTTTTCTGACTTTTATCCTAATCTTAGTTAAGGATTTTCTAACTTTTGAAGTGAGCGCATCCCGCAAATCTTCAGTTCAGGCCTTATAGCATTTATTATGATTGTGCGATTCTATGGGCACGAATTTGACATGTTTGAGAACAATTTATTCCTTATTGAAACTACTGGTTGCACACATATCGTTCCCTAATGGCATTTTTGAAAAATCTTATCTAACGAATGATCAGTTCAGAGTATTTGTATTAACAGGGCACTTGATCAATATCGCCAATAAATATAATCCCAAAATAAGGTCGAAATTCAGAACGTTACAAACTATGTCTATTTAGATTTACATTACTTCTGCTATCACGAAATTCTTGTTTTTCCTCTACTTCCACCTATTAAAGCAATAGGCATGGGTACACTAGATTCTCTTTAACAAATGTCCTCACTAAGAATAAAATCTCGAGCTCCATCAAATATCAAGCTTGTTGACCGAAAGAAATTACTACCAGCAATAATAGTAGTATTCAAAGTTAGTCTCCATCGAACTTAATTGACTAACAGTTACATTAATTTCATTGATATGATAAGCAACCGATGTACCTTTGTCCATCTTTATGTTGAACAAATGTCACATCAAATAGATCCTGTCGATTGCAAAAGGGCTTACCATGCATGTCTAACAAGGCTATCATCAACTTGCAATGGTCTTCTTTTTTTTCACAAAGTTAAACGCAACACTACAAGCCAACGCTTGCCGACTAACACCCAACGCTTGTCTATCAAGCAATTCCTATTTAGCTTACTTCATTAACTCAGGTTTCTTGCCAAACAAGGGTTACTGTAGCCTATGACATAAATAATCCACAATCTGCATCTTCTAGAAACTAAAATCATTCTCATCAAATTTGTTAATTCTCACTTTTCTTTCTTTTGTCGCCATCGACTTGCATCAACTTGGCTAAGCCTAGCTTTATACCAATTGTTGCAAAAACAAGCGATCTAACAATAAAATAGGTAGAACAAGAAAATTAATTGAACACTAAGTTTATGTGGTTCGATCAATGTAACCTATTTTCATGGGAGAGTAGCAAATAATTCCACTATAGCTCAAGCACATAATGGAGATTAGAACCACACTTGGATCGCTAAACACTCTCAGTGTTTATCAAGTCCTAATTAAAGCCAATTACTCACAATTTTAGTCCCATAATTTCTCATGAAATAATATCTCAATCTCACGAAGGAATCACACAAATCTTACAAGATTTAATTGGAAATGAAACACTAGCAGATCTTCACCAGGATGTTATTAACAGTCATCAAAGCCCAAGTTGCCTCTACACTTGCATCAACGAATCAACGAAGGCACACAAGACTTCGGACTTCAGAATATATACGTTTGTGTGAAGAAACCCTTGCCGAATCCAAAAGAAAATTGATTTCCATATCTTTTATTTCGTTCTTTCCTTGACACAAGAGGAAAAAAATCCTCACTTTCCTTTTGAAAGCCTTCTTTTCACGGTCAAACCCGTGTTGTCACACCTACCAAAATAGCGTGGCCTAAATAGTTTATCACACGACACTTTGATCCCGTCTGATGTCTTGGTTAATATAAGCAATTCGAATCTATGGAGGACAATTCGAGTTTAAACTGAGAGCTGGGTCAAATTTGAAGAGAAGCGAGGAACAACCCAACGTTTAATAAACAATAAAGATATGCACTTCCTAAAACTATTGTTTTCGAGGTGCCCTTTTGACTCGAACGATTGTGATGTCACTCTATATATGCAAGCAACATAAAAATAATCGAACATGCACTTGTACACTGGGACAGGCAATATCTACACCAAATGGTTAGTTTGTTGACGGAACGAACTTTGGACAAGCTTAAAAAACGGACTTGAAAAGACATCATACCCTGAGCACCAAGGTTTGACTTACAGAGAACCTTGTTCATCTGTACTTGATCCACAGAAAGTGCGGAATCAACTGACCCACAGAACTTGCTAGGCTCGTTCAGTCATTCTTATCATGAGAATTGTGATTGCTCGGTGCTTTTGCATGATATTCTTCTCCCTACTTCTGGCAAGTCACATAGCCAGCAGCGTGGTTTCAACATTACTACATCCGAATCGCTCTTTCCAAACCAAACTCTCGTCTCCTCTGGCCAAATCTTTGAGCTCGGGTTCTTCACCCCTAATGGATCAGGAAACCAGTATGTTGGCCTATGGTACAAGAACTTGCTGCCTTCTAAAATCCTGTGGGTGGCCAATAGGGATATGCCACTCATGTACACAGATCAGTCAGCAAAATTAACGATAGGCAGTGATGGGAATTTGAAGCTCATGGATGGACAACAGAATATAGTTTGGTCCACCAATGTCTCCGGTCCATCCAAGTATAATTCAGCAGCGCTGTTAGACAGTGGGAATTTTGTTCTGCAAGATGTCAATTATGGTGTAATATGGGAGAGCTTCGAGGATCCAACAGACACTCTTCTTCCAACCATGAAGGTGGGATTAAATGTCAGGACTGGAGCAAAACAGTATTAATTTCCTGGAGAAGTTACAGTGATCCGTCCCCTGGAAGTTTCTTGGCTGGAATGTCATCAGAGACGCCACCTCAACCTTTCACTTGGAATGGTTCAACCCCTCACTGGAGAGGTGGGCAATGGGACAAATCAAAATTTATTGGCATAGGAGACATGGAAGGATCATACTTGAGTGGGTTCAATGTCCAGCAAGATATTCAGCAGGGGATCACTTACTTTTGGTTCGATACTTACAACAGCTTCTTTGGATACATGTTTGTATCGCCAGGAGGATCCCTTAAGACAATGAAATGGGATGATGGGGCTAAGGCATGGTTGACAAACTGGCTGGCACCGAGCAATACATGTGAAGTTTATGGAACTTGTGGTCCTTTTGGAGTCTGTAACTCATTGAATTCACGAATTTGCAGATGCTTATATGGGTTTTTGCCAAAGTCAAACGTAGAATGGAACAGTGGAAACTGGACCGGAGGATGTGTAAGAGAGACAGAATTGAATTGCCAGAAAAACACAAGCACATCGGCTTCAGCCAATGTAAAGAAAGATGCCTTTTGGCTAACGAGCCAGATGAAACTACCCGACTCTGGGGACTATTTGTCAGACATTGAAGATCGAGAAGGATGCCTAAGCTGGTGCCTGAGCAATTGTTCTTGCTTGGCTTATTCTTTTGTCAACACCATCGGGTGTATGGTTTGGACTGAAGACCTCATCGATCTTCAGGAATTTTCCACCGTTGGGGAAGATCTATTTGTTCGAGTTGCACGTGTGAAAACAGGTTAGAAATTGTTTCACTGAGATGAGTTTGGATGACCAGTCTGTCTTTTACATTACTCTCTGTCTCATTTCAGAAGGATCATCTCACAAAGCAGTTAGCATCAGCCTGAGTACTATTGCCGGGATCATGTCCTTTGCCGTATGTGTTTTTGGTCTTTGCAAATGGAGAGCCAAGAAAAGAGGTAACATTAAAGAGCCACATTAGTGTTTTCAGAAGATTGTGCTTCTATTTTGTTTAATTTTCCATCGCTATGAAGAAGGGAAGATGATTTTTCACCAATAATAAACACAGTAAACTTGAGTGAAACTCCAAGGCTCCTCGACTCGGTAGATACACCTGAAAATCTGGGTGGACTGGTACGAGGAAATGCAGGGAAAGAGCAGTTGAAGCAAGATGGTTCACTGGAAGTGACCCATTTCAGTTTTGATAGCATACTACTTGCTACAAACAAGTTCAGCACGACAGGTAAACTCGGTCAAGGAGGGTTTGGCTCCGTTTACAAGGTAAAACCATTCTGCATGGTATTTGATAAATGGGAATATAGAAATTATTCAAGGTCTAAACACTATTGGAATTGTGAAACAGGGGATGCTAAATGATGGGAAAGAAGTAGCTGTGAAAAGACTTTCAAGTAGCTCGGCCCAAGGCGTTGCAGAGTTCAAGAATGAGATTGTCCTAATATCGAAACTCCAACATCGAAATCTTGTTAAACTCATAGGTTGCTCCATTGAAGGAGAAGAAAAAATATTGGTATACGAGTACTTGTCAAACAAAAGCTTGGATACCTTTCTTTTTGGTAGGTTTTTCTCTCCTAATCATTATTTTTGGTATCGTATTTTTAGACATAGCACTAAATCCTGATAACTTCTCTTGTTTGCGGTGTTCGTTAGATTCAAGAAAGAGAGCAGAACTCAACTGGGGCAAACGATTCCAAATTATTCAGGGGATTGCAAGGGGGCTTCTCTACCTCCATCAAGATTCTTGCCCTAGGGTCATACATCGGGTCTTAAAAGTGAGCAATATTCTCTTGGATGAAAACATGATCCCGAAAATTTCGGATTTTGGCTTGGCCCAAATGTTTGAGGGCACACAAGTTTTGGTGAACACTCACAAAATTGTTGGAACACTGTAAGCTTTTTAATCCTACTTGAATTATCAGTCCATTGAGTAAATCTTTTCAAGCAGATAGAAATGATTGATTTACTGCAATGAACCAGTCAATTAATGCATGTTTCATCCCTGTTCACATTCAATAGAATGAAAGAGTACATGACATGTTCAACTCAATTACAGTGGTTATATGTCTCCTGAATATGCCATGGGCGGAATATTTTCCGAGAGGTCCGATGTCTACAGCTTTGGTGTCTTACTACTGGAGATCATTAGCGGCAAAAGGAACACAGCCCTGTGTGACCAGGGACAATATCTCAATCTCCTTTCCTACGTAAGTGCCAAATTCCAACCTTATTTGACAGTGGAGTTCGCTGCGATATTATGACACATTTCTCTCTTATAGGCATGGCAATTATGGAGTGAAGGCCACGCATTGGACCTAATGGATGAAACGGTTGCTGTTAGCTCTCCGATGGAGGTAGCAAGATGCATCCATGTGGGCCTTCTCTGTGCTCAGGACCATGCCACTGAGAGACCAAACATGTCCGCTGTGGTTCTGATGCTAAGCGGCGAATCAGATCTTCCTCAGCCAAGACAGCCTACATTCACATTTCAGACCGAAATGCCAAACCGTGCTATTCCATCACTGCAAGAAAGCAACTGGTCTGTTAACACCGTCACTAATACAACGGTCAAAGGGAGATGACGGTTATCTTTCTCCCCTTTTATTTTCCCTTTTCAGCAGACGATTTTGTTGTTATTTTCTAAGGTATTAGTGCTTGTTCAGCTCATGGATGCTTTAGTTGGCTTATATAACGGTCGAGGTGATCAACTATTTAATCGAAAATTTCAACTCCATTAAGGACACAAATGGGTAAATTAGCACAGAAGTTGAAGAGAGGAGAGGGAGAGATCTAGGTCAAATCCCTCCTCCAGAAGTTGAAGAGAGCAAAAAAGGTTGAAACTTAGAGAGGGAGAGAGAGGAGGGGGAGAGAGATGGAACAGATTGATTATAAGGCAATCTCTTTCTAGAAGCCCCTTCTTGTCACAATTCCAACGGATAATACCACTAGATTTGGACTGACTATATGTCTGTTTAAATTTACATTACTCTTGTTCTCACGAAATTCTTGTTTTTCCTCTACTTACACCTATTAAAGCAATAGGCATGGGTTCATCAGATTCTCTTCTAAAAGTGTTCTCAATAAGAAATCTCAAACCCTATCAAGTATTAGGCTTGTTGATCCCAAGAAATTACAACCAGCAATAATAGTAGTATTTAAAGTGAGTCTCAAACATTGATTTCATTGATATGATGAGCAACTGATGTACCTTTGTCCATCTTTATGTTGAACAAATGTCGCATCAAATTAATCTTGTTGATTGCTAAAGTGTTCATCATACATGTTTGACAAGGCTTTCATCAACTCACAATGGTCTTCTTTTTCACGATGTTAAACACAACACTACAAGCCAACGCTTGCTAACTAACACCCAACGCTCGTCTATCAAGCAATTCCAATCCGGCTTGCATCATTAACTTTGATTTCTTGCCAGACAAGGGTTACCATAGCCTATGAAATAAATAATTAGCAATCTACATATTCTGGAAATCAAAACCGTTCCCATCAAATTTGTTAATTCTCACTTTTCCCTATTCTATTGCCATAGACTTGCATCAACTTGGCTATGCCTAGCTTTATACCAATTGTTGCGGAAACAAGCGATTGAATAATAAATTAGGTAGAACAAGAAAATAAATTGAAGACTAGATTTATGTGGTTCGATCAATGTGACCTATTTCTATGACAACTGTAAATAATTTCATTATAACCTAAGCGATATAATGGAGATTACAACTACACTTGGATCGCTAAACCCTCTTAGTGTTTATCAAGTCCTAATTAAAGCCAACAATTCACACAATGTTTAATCCCATAGTTTCTCATGAAATAATACCTTAATCTCATGAAGGAATCACACAAATCTTACTTACAAGATTTAATTGGAAATGAAACGCTAGCAAATCTTCACTTCGATGTTATTAACAACCATCAAAGCCCATGTTGCCTCTGCACTCGCATCAATGAAGGCACAGGTTCTCGGTTCCTATAGGAATCAAAACTGGAACCAGAACTGGGATTTCTAAACATAGAAGCCCTAAAATTTTCTTCAATCTTCATTCTTCACTTTCCTTTTTCTTTCCATTTCCTCTCTGCAATGCTCAATGCCCCCGATGATGACCTCATGCTGCTCACTTCCTTCAACGTCCTCACCTCTCGCTGCCCTCAATGTTGCCACACGATCCACGATGTTGCCGTCGATGCTGCTGCTAGTTTGTTTGACAACGTTGTCGACTCTCATCGTTGCACTTGCTGCCTCCCAAAGATGAGCAGTTGCCGGGCCGCCATGCCATGCTGCTGTTGTTCTACTGTCGCTGTTCAGACTTTGACAACAAGCAGCCCGCATGTCGATGAGCCACAGCATCTCAGCCTCCCGATGACAAGCTATTGCTGTACGTTGCCGTCGCTCATTGTTGCCACGACTAGGACAGAACCAGCTACCGCCTCAGTGTCCTTGTTGTCGATCCGTGCTGAATTCGACATTACCCACGTTGCGCCCAATGTTGCTCAAGCTTGCCGAACATTGGTTATGTTTGCCATCACCGACTCACCTCTGGTGGCCATGACTTAGCTTAGCCGCGAGAGTTGGTCCATCTAATTGCTGGCCGAACGTGAGTTGATTCCAAATTCCTGCCTTAATGAAAATTACTTCTTGTAATTGCTGGTTCTTCGACGACCTTTTTGTTATTTTACCAAGATATGGTGATAAAGTGATAGGCAAGCGTGTAATGTTTACCACCAAAGACATTGGAAAGCTGAAAAGGAAGTGCAGTGTGAAGGAGGTTCTTCAGTTGCCCGAGTAGCTCTTCAGTTATAAGGATCGAAAATATTGGGTTGATCCTCTAGCCTAACGTTTCTAATTCATGTGCTTTCTAGAATGTTGTTTTCGTTCTTTGTTCATCGAATTGGTAGGTCATCTCTTGTTTCTGTGAAGTGTCTAGGGTTGCCACTTCAAAATTCCTTGCTTTTCTTTATATGTGAATGTACAAGCCAGCCATTTTTTCATTTACACTTAGCCAAAAGGATTGGCAATCTCTTGATTTACAAAACAGGACATGTTACTGCAGTATGATAATCAATCGTCAATTACTTTTTTTCTTAAGGATAGTAGGTGAGAAACTTGAGATTTTAAATGGGATATGTTAACTAGAAGTCCTAAAATTTATTGTAAAAGTGCAATTAAATTCTAAAACTTACAAAAAAAGCAATCAAGTCCTAAAACTTGCCAAATTAATGCAATCAAGTCTCAAAGTTAATACCATTAAATTCACTAATGAAAAAAGCTAACGTGGCATTTTTACATTAGTTTTTAATGCCATGTCAGCATTTTTAATTGTTATTTTATTCAATCTTATTTTAATTAGATTAAAAAACTGGAAAAGAAAATCTAAAATTTTATTAAAAAACAAAAATTGAAAAAAAAAATAGAGAGAAAAGGGCAGGGACTTTAGCTGTCCCCGCCACCCATTGTCGAAAGAGCTTGTGCCAACGGCCTTGGGCAAGGGTGGTCGACCCTTGCCTAGGCCCAGGTGAGGGCTGGCGAGTGCGAGGGCACCCAGATTTGGGCACATAGGGCCTCAAGGGGGCCGGCGACCATCGCCTGCCCTAGGCAAGGCCTCGCAAGCCCTAAGCGAGGGTCGATGACCATGGCTAGGCCCAGGTGAGCCTTGTCAGGGGCTTGGCAATGATCAGCAGCCCTTGCCTGGTTGGGGGGGGGGGGGGGGGGGGAGGGCGCAATGGTCGCCGGTCCCCCGTGAGGGCCAACGTGCCCAGATCTAGGTGCCCTTGTGCTCACCGCGAGGGTTGCTGGCCCTCACCTGGGACCGGCAAGGACTCTCTCTCACCGAGTGATGGTCGCTAGCCCCCCACAAGGGCCGGCGCTAGCCCTTTTGGTTTGGGCGGTGGCGACTGAAGAGCCAAAAGCACCCCCACCATCCTTTTTTTTTTTCCAGTTTTGCTTTTTAATAAAATTTAGTATTTTGTTTTTTAATCTAATTTAAAAAATTGAATAAAAAATAATTAAAAAATTCCATGTGGAAAATAAAATTACTTTAAAAATGCCACGTGGAAAATAAAAAAAATTAAAATGCCACGTTAGCTTTTTCAGTTAGTGAATTTGACGGTGTTAGTTTTAAGACTTGATTGCATCAATTTGACAAGTTTTAAGACTTGATTGCACTTTTTACAAATTTTAGGACTTAATTGCACTTTCGCGACAAATTTTAGGACTTCTAGTGAACATATTCCTATTTTAAATTCATTCGATAGCATTCTAAATTTTCTAATTCTTATCATAATCTTATTTCTACTTTTTTTAATAATGTAGGGGAACTTGTTGTAATTCCCATGGAAATAATGCAGTCGTTATGTTTTCTTTACTTTTAATTAAAAAAGGATCCTCGGCAAAAGAGGGAAATGATATTTTAATTTCTTGCGACTCCATGGAAAAGACCCATGAGCAACTTGGACATAATAATATTGATCTGTTATGGCCTTGCTCTTGCTTGTCGATACTCATATATGCAATTTTTAATGCCCTTGTTTTTATGGTCTAGTTTTGTCCGTTTTGTATTCTTTTTGAAGAATGACGAGTTTGTTTATTATTGTTGCATTCATTTTCGTTTTGTTTAACTAAAATTGTAAAAAAAGAAGAAATTTGTTGGACCTTGCACCGACCCTAGAATCTATGATACAGTAGGTTCTGGGTTTTATATTTTGACAGCTCGGTTTTATATTCCAAAAAATAAGAAACTTATAAGAAACCTGAAATCGTTTACCCCTATATTGATCTTCAGCATGTATATATCACAGGCCGATCAATTTGGCGTTCTCTTCAAACTCGTATGGCTTAGAATTTCTCCCAAGTAGCCTTTCCCACTCAAACTCACAAGAATTCTAGAGAGAGAAACTCTAGAAATAGAAGCTTTGGATTTTATTACTCTTGTAGAATGAGATGGTATAAATGAGGGAGAGGAGACTCCTATATATACAAGTACAGGGTAAACCGTATTCATAGATCTCTCATCGATCTAACGGTGGAGATCGTATCTCCCCAACTATCACCTACCAGCATTAATTACATAGGTGTACAATTACCATATTGCCTGCCCCTAGGAATATTCTAGAATATTCAAGAAAACCCTAGAACTTAGGGATATCGATCGAGAGTCGCTCGTTACAAGGATTGGTCATGGCGTCGTTCAGGAACCCTCTTGAACCGTCATATCTTCAAGCTGTACATTCTCCCCCACCTAATCGGGTGATGTCCTCGTCACGTCTTCGGCATGGTATACTTCAATTTGCTTCTTGAATTGCCAAAGAGCATCCACAGATTCCTAACTAGCTCCACTTTCCTAAAGACCCTTCCATCGAACTATGTACTCCCGCTTCGGTGCACAATACTGCTTCTATATGACTCGGTCCGCCATGATGTGGTTGACTTCCCGATCATACGAGGTCTTTGCTCCCAATGATGCCCATTGTGACTCCCCTCAGTCCGGATCTTCCTTATCTACATAGAAAGGTTTGAGCATACTCACATGGAAAACTGGATGTACCTTTAGTTTAGGTGGCAACTCTAGCTTGTACGCGACTTTCCCAACCCGTTGAAGCACACAGAAGGGCCCATTGTAGCGTCAGATCAACCCCTTGTGCACGTCTTTGTAGTGAACTGCGTATAATTTGGCTAACACTAGGTCCCCGACTTGGAACTCCACGTGCCAACGCTTTTGATCCGCCCACTTCTTCATGCGCTTTGATGCCTTGTGTAGACACGCCCTTGCCAAGTCCACTTGCTCCTGCTAATCTTTCGCAAACTTGAATGCGAGAGGGCTATTCTCTTTGTAGCCTGATGCAACCGCACTTGGGGTTTGTGGTTGTTGTCCTGTTACAATCTCAAACGGGCTCTGGCCCGTAGACTCGCTTCGTTGCAAGTTGTAGGAGATTGGCCCACGTTGATCAACTTTGCCCAATTCACTTATGTCGTGCTCATGTAGTGTCAAAGGTAAATCTCCAAGAGTGCATTGATCTGCTCCGTCTGACCATTGGTTTGGGGATGCAAACTCGTAGAGAAGTTCAACTCCGACCCTAGCAGCTTGAAGAGTTCTGTTCAAAATCGTCTCGTGAATCGGGGATCATGATCGCTCGTGATCGTTTGTGGTACTCCCCAATACTTGACCACGTGCTTTAGGAAGAGCTTGGCCGCCTCCTTGGCCGGGCAATCCTTTGTTGCAGGCACAAAAGTCACGTACTTGGAGAACAGGTCAACCGCCACCATAAGTGTCTGACATCCTTTGGACTTTGGTAGGTATGATGATGAAGTCCATAGAAACACTCTCCCATGGACGAGTGGGGATGGGAACTGGCTCCAGAAGCTTTGGCAACGACTATTGCTCGAGCTTGTCTTGTTGGCACATGAGACAAGTTTTCACATACGCCTCGATGTCGTCCCGCATCTGAGACCAGTAGTACTGTTCTTCGACAAGTGCCAACATACAGTAGATCCCTAGATGACTTGCCCACTTCGAATCATGGCACTCTCGTAGTACCTCCTTCCTCAGTTTCCCATGGAGTGACACGTACAGTCGCCGTCCCTTGGTATAGAGAAGTTCGTCTTCACACTAAAACTGATGAGTCTTGCCCTCTTGCGCGTATCGTAGGAGTCCTTAAGCCCTTGGATCATGTTTGAGCCCCTCATCGTACGGTTGATCCACGGACAACTTGGCCAACTTACGAGTTTTGCTAGCTCCACCTTTCGACTTAGTGCATTTGCCACAGAGTTAGACTTCCCCGGCTCGTACTCTAGCACATAGTCAAATTCCGCCAAGAAATCTTGCCATCAAGCTTGCTTCAGACTCAACTTCTTTTGTATCAGGAAGTAACTCGTGGCCACATTGTCTGTTCTTACGATGAACTTTGTTCCCAAAAGATAGTGCCTCCACGTTCGAAGGCAATGGACCACCGTAGTCATCTCTTTCTCTTGAATGGTGTACCGACGCTCGGTATTGTTCAATTTTCGAGACTCAAACGCAATTGGATGGCCATTTTGCATGAGAACACCACCAATAGCATAATCGGAAGCATCGATCTCTACCTCGTAAGGTTTGGTGTGATTGGGCAATGCCAGCACCGACTCCTCGGTCATGGCTTGCTTCAACCGATCAAACACTTCTTGGCATTAGTTTGTCCGCTCCTATAGCTTTTCCTTCTTCAGCATGTCCGTGAGTGGCACCGTGATGCTTGAGTAGCTCCGAATGAAACGCCGATAGTAGTTGATGAGGCCAAGGAACGACCTCAACTTTGTCACCTTGGTTGGCGGCTCCCATTCGACTATAGTTTGGATCTTAGCCTCATCCATCCGAACTCGACCGTCCTTGACAAAATGCCCCAAGAATGGAATTTCTCTTTGTGTGAAGGCACACTTCTCGTGCTTCACACACAACTCGTTCTCATGCAAGACTTGGAAGACTTGCCTCAAGTGCTTGATGTACTTCTCGAGCGTCCGGCTATATATAACAATATCATCAAGGTAAACTATTACGAACCTATTGAGGAACGGATGGAGTACCTTGTTCATCATGGTGCAAAAAGTAACCGGAGCGTTGGTGAGGGCGAATGGCATGACGACGAACTCATATGATCCGTATCATGTCATGCATGCGGTCTTTGGCTCGTCTCCTCTAGAGATATGAACTTGATAGTAACCCGATCTGAAATTCAAGCTTGGTGAACCATCGTGCTCCTCCAAGTTGATCGAAGAGATCCGCAATGAGAGGGATAGAGTATTTGTTCTTCATGGTGAGCTTGTTCGGTGCCCGGTAGTCAATGCACATCTAGAGTGATCTATCATGCTTCTTTTGGAATAGGACCGGCGCACCGAATGGAGCCTTGGAAGGTTGAATATAACCCGCATCGAGCAGCTCCTTGAGTTGCTTCCTCAATTCTTCCAATTTAGGGGGTGCCATGCGATATAGTGCCATGATGGGTGGTCGAGCGTTGGGTACCAGCTTGATTCAATGATCCACCTTCCTCCGAGGTGGGAGCTTTTTGGGTAGCTCGAATGGCATCATATCTTGGAATGTATTGAGGACTTGGGTCACCTCGGTAGGAACATCCTCCACCTTGTCCCTATCTTCCTCAACCTTCAATGTCGCCATGAGTGTCTCCTCACCCTTCTGAACTCCTCTTGAGAGTTGCAAAGCCGACAACATCTTCCAATCGCGACCCGATGTGCAATGGATCGGAATCATGCATTGACACCGATTGTCCATAATACAAATGCAATCCGCAAACGGTAGAACACCAGCATTGATTCTATTGAAGAATCCTAGACCTAACACAAAGTCATAGTCGTCTTGGGGGATTATCTCGATGTTTTCTTTACTTAACCATGGACCGAGGTGAAGCTCCACGTCCCTAGCCACATCGCTAGTCGAGACCTCCTTGGAGTTCACCGTCTTGAGCCAACCGGCTTCTTTCTCGACCCAAAGATTGAGCTTTTTTGCAGCCTCTTGGGATATGAAGAGGTCGGACACCCTTGTTTCCACGAGCGCACTCATTGTGGAATCTCTTATCTTCACATTCACGAACATCATTCCCTTAGACTCATTGGCCTTCTTCGTCTTAAGGGGATTGAGGATTCGCAACAAACCCAGTCATGATTCCTCTGTAGGCTTATCTTCCTTGCAAATGGCAGCTAGTTTGGCCTTGTTCGAACAATCTCGCGCCATATGTGGACCATCACAGAAGAAACATTTGTAAATTCGTACCTTCCTTTATCCTCTGCTGCTCGACTCCGCATGAGCCTTAGGAGGGCTTGTCGGTGGTTTGTCTCCATTTGGGCGATATTATCTTCCTCGATCTCCCCCACCATTGGCCTTGTCCTTTGGACAAGAGTTCGGCTTAGATGTAGAAGGCGCCTTGTATTCCACAAGCGATTTGGCCACGGTTATGGTCATTGTGAGATCTCCCACGTTGCACCGCTTGAGTTCTTGCTTGGTCCATGGCTTGAGACTGCTTATGAACTGGTGGTATGTCTCATTATCACTCATTGAGGGGATTTGGAGTAGTAACTCCAAAAACTGCTTGATTTAGTCGCACATTGCACCATTTTGCTCGAGCTGTTTCAGTTCATCCCATGCATCCTCCTCCGCATACGAAGGGTAATATATTCATCGAAACTCCTTGACAAATTCATTCCACATCGTGATAGGATTGCCACTCCTACCATCCGACCGACGACGTCACCACAACAATGCATTATCAACTAAGTACATGGATGCGGTGTTTACCTGTGTAATGTTGTTGTTGATTCCCATGGCTTGGAAGTATTATTCCTTGTACCATAGGAAGTTGTCCATGTCCTTAGCCACCCACGAGCCCTTGAACTTGTCCGGCTTAGGTGCATCCATTTGTGGACCAGCATGCACTGTGACCACCTCGTTCATGTGTGCCACTTCTGATTCAACAAGCTTTCCTTTTAGTTCCGTTACCTCTGTGCGTATAGCCGCCATCAGGACCTCCAAAGTTTCCTCCCGTTGTTCCAGCTCTTGCCTTAGGGTCCCCAGCAACTCGTCTCGGAGCTCTCCCATGCCGGTCTTGAGCTCTTGCACCTCGACCTCGAGCTCCTTTTTTTCGACTTCCACTCCTTTGACGATCTGGGTTAGGTCATCAACTGATCCTTAGATCTCGGTGGCGAACAACTTTACCTTCATCATCCGACGATCTGGATTCCCTAGAGCATTCCTTGAATCGGAACCAGCACGGTTCTTCCTTCGCTTGTTGCCTTTCTTGGTAGCCCTTCCACGATTCTTGTGATCAGCCTCTAGCGTGATCAACACCTTAGGACGAGAACCAACCATTGTGCCTAGGAACAAACTTGCTCTGATATCACTTGTCATGGGTCGATTAATCTAACGTTCCCTTCGAACCCGTGCGACCTTAGGATTTCTCCCAAGCTGCTTTTCCCACTCAAACTCACAAGAATTCTAGAGAGATAAACTCTAGAGAGAGAAGTTCTGGATTCTATTACTCTTGTAGAATGAGATTGTACAAATGAGGGAGATGAGACCTTTACATATACAAGTACAGGGCAAACTGTATCTATAGATCTTTGTTCGATCTAATGGTGGATATCGTATCTCCTCAACTACCACCTACTAGCATTAATTACATAGGTGTACAATTATTGTATCGCCCGCCTCTATGAATATTCTAGAAGACTCAAGAAAACCCCAGGACTTAGTGATATCGGTTGAGGGTCGCTCATTATGAGGATTGGTCACGGCGTCGTTCAGGAACCCTCTTGGACCGTCATATCTTCGAGCCGTGACATATACATGTGTGTGTTAAGAAACCCTTGCTAAATCCAAAAAAATTGATTTCCATATCTTTTGTTTCGTTTTCTTTCCTTGACACAAGTGAAAAAAAGTCCTCACTTTCCTTTTGAAAGCCTTATTTTCACGGTCAAACCCGTGTTCTCACACCTACTGAAATAGCGCGGCCTTAAATAGTTTATTACAACGACAATTTGATCCCGTCCGATGTCTTGGTTAACATAAGCAATTCAAATCTGGATATGAGGACGATTCAAGTTTAAAATGAGAGTTGGGTCATATTTGAAGAGGGGCGAGGAACAACCCAACGTTTAATAGACAATGAAGACATGCACTTCCTAAAACAATTGGTTTTAAGGCGCTCCTTGACTCGAATGATCGTGATGTCACACTACATATGCAAGCAACATAACAATAATCTGAACATGTACTTGTACACTGGGACAGGCATTATCTGCACCAAATGGTTGGTTTGTTGACGAAATGAACTCTGGACAAGCTTAAAAAAAGGACTTGAAAAGACATCATACCTTGAGCACCAAGGTTTTGACTCCCAGAAAACCTTGTTCATCTGTTCTTGATCCCCAGAAAGTGCAGAATCAACCGACCCACAGAACTTGCTAGGCTCATTCAGTTATTCTTATTATGAGAATTATGATTGCTCGGTGCTTTTGCTTAGTATTCTTATCCATACATTGGGCAAGTCATATAGCCAGCAGCGTGGTTTACAACATTACTACATCAGAGCAGCTCTTTCCAAACCAAACTCTCGTCTCCTCTGGCCAAATCTTCGAGCTCGGGTTCTTCACACCTAATGGGTCAGAAAACCAGTATGTTGGCCTGTGGTACAAGAAGTTGCAGCCTTCTAAAATCCTATGGGTGGCCAATAGGGATGTGCCACTCATGTACACAGATCGGTCAGCAAAATTAATGATAGGCAGTGATGGGAATTTGAAACTCATGGATGGACAACAGAATGTAGTTTGGTCCACCAATGTCTCCGGTCGGTCCAATTATAATTCAGCAGTGCTATTAGACAGTGGGAATTTTGTTCTGCAAGATGCCAATTGTGGTGTGATATGGGGAAGCTTCGAGGATCCAACAGACACTCTTCTTCCGAGCATGAAGATGGGATTAAATGTTAGGACTGGAGCAAAACAGTTTCTAATTTCCTGGAGAAGTTACAGTGATCCGTCCCCAGGAAGTTTCTCGACTGGAATGACATCAGAGATGCCGCCTCAACCTTTCACTTGGAATGGTTCAACCCCTTACTGGAGAGGTGGGCAATGGGACAAATCAAAATTTATTGGCATAGGAGATATGGATGGATCATACTTGAGTGGGTTCAATGTCCAGCAAGATATTCAGCAGGGGATCACTTACTTTTGGTTCGATACTTACAACAGCTTCTTTGGATACGTGTTCATATCGCCAGGAGGATCCCTTAAGACAATGAAATGGGATGATGGAGCTAAGGCATGGTTGACGAACTGGCTGGCACAGAAAAATACATGTGAAATTTATGGAACTTGTGGTCCTTTTGGAGTTTGTAACTCATTGAATTCACGTATTTGCAGATGCTTATATGGGTTTGTGCCAAAGTCAAATGTAGAATGGACCAGTGGAAACTGGACCGGAGGATGCGTAAGAGAGACAGAACTGAATTGCCAGAAAAACACAAGCACATCGTCTTCAACCAATGTAAAGAAAGATGCCTTTTGGCTAATGAGCCAGATGAAACTACCCGACTCTGGGGAATACTTGTCAGATGTTGGAGATCGAGAAGGATGTCTAAGCTGGTGCCTGAGCAATTGTTCTTGCGTGGCTTATTCTTATGTCAAAACCATCGGGTGTATGGTTTGGACTAAAGACCTCATCGATCTTCAGGAATTTTCCAATGTTGGGGAGGATCTATTTGTTCGAGTTGCACGCATGAAAACAGGTAAAACATTGCTTCACTGAGATGAGTTTGGATGACCTGTCATCTTTTACATAACTCTGCGTCTCATTTCAGAAGGATCATCTCACAAAGCAGTTAGCATCAGCCTGAGTACTATTGCCGGGATCATGTCCTTTGCTGTATGTGTTTTTGGTCTTTGCAAATGGAGAGCCAAGAAAAGAGGTAATATTAAAGAGCCACATTAGTATTTTCAGAAGATTGTGCTTATATTTGTTTAATTTTCCATCGCTATGAAGAAGGTAAGATAATTTTTCACCAATAATAAACACAGTAAATTTGAGTGAAACTCCAAGGCTCCTCGACTCGGTAGATACACCTGAAAATCTGGGTGGACTGGTACAAGGAAATGCATGGAAAGAGCAGTTGAAGCAAGATGGTTCACTGGAAATGACCCTCTTCAGTTTTGATAGCATACTACTTGCTACAAACAGGTTTAGCACGACAAGTAAACTCGGCCAAGGAGGGTTTGGCTCTGTTTACAAGGTAAAACCATTCTGCAGGGCATTTGATATATAGAGATATAGAAATAATTCAAGGTCTTTAACACAATTGGAATTGCGAAACAGGGGATGCTAAATAATGGGAAAGAGATTGCTGTGAAAAGACTTTCTAGTGGCTCGGCCCAAGGCGTTGAAGAGTTCAAGAATGAGATTGTCCTAATATCGAAACTCCAACATCGAAATCTAGTTAAACTCATGGGTTACTGCATTGAAGGAGAAGAAAAGATATTGGTATACGAGTACTTGTCGAACAAAAGCTTGGACACCTTTCTTTTTGGTAGGTTTTTTCTCTCCAAATCATTATTTTTGGTAATGTATTTTTTTACACAGCACTAAAATTTGGTAAGTGTTCTTGTTTGTCCTGCTTGTTAGATTCAATAAAGAAGGCAGAACTCGACTGGGGCAAACGATTCCAAATTATTCAGGGGATTGCAAGGGGGCTTCTCTATCTCCATCGAGATTCTTGCCTTAGGGTCATACATCGAGACTTAAAAGTGAGCAATATTCTTTTGGATGAAAAGATGAACCCGAAAATTTCGGATTTTGGGCTCGCCCGAATGTTCCAAGGCACTCAAGTTTTGGTGAACACTCACAAAATTGTTGGAACACTGTAAGCTCTCTGGTCCTACATGAATTAGCAATCCACCGAGTAAATCTTTTGAAGCGGACAGAAATGATTGTTTTACCACAATGAACTTGTCACTTTTTGTGCATTTTCCATCCTGTTTTCCTTCAATAGAATGAAAGAGTACATAACATATTCAACTCAACTGCAGTGGCTATATGTCTCCTGAGTATGCCATGGGTGGAATGTTTTCTGAGAGGTCCGACATCTATAGCTTCGGGGTGTTGCTACTGGAGATAGTTAGCGGCAAAAAGAACACGGACCTGTGTGACCAGGGACAATATCTCAATCTCCTTTCCTACGTAAGTGCCAAATTCCAACCTTACTTGATGGTGGAAGTTGCTGCGATATTATGACATATTTCTCTCTTGTAGGCATGGCAATTATGGAGTGAATGCCACGCATTGGACCTAATGGATGAAACAATTGCTGTTAGCCCTCCGTTGGAGGTAATAAGATGCATCCATGTCGGGCTTCTTTGTGTTCAGGACCATGCCATGGAGAGACCAAACATGTCCGCTGTGGTTCTGATGCTAAGTGGCGAATCAGATCTTCATCAGCCGAGACAGCCTACATTCACATTTCAGACCAAAATGCCAAACCGTGCTATTCCATCACAGCAAGAAGGCATCTGGTCTGTTAACACCGTCACTAATACAACGGTCAAAGGGAGATGACGGTTATCTTTCTCCCCTTTTATTTTCCTTTTCCAGCAGACGATTTTGTTGTTATTTTCTAAGATATTAGTGTTTGTTCAGTTCAAGGATCACTCCAGTCCGCTCTGTAAATAAAGGTCGTTATGATCAACTATTTAATCGAAAATTTAAGCTTAAATCCAGTTCCCTTAAGGACACAAATGGATAAATTAGCACTGATAGTTCAAGCAAAACCACCCTGTAGGCAAAACACTAGTCAACTTCAAGTGCATCATTGAAACAAAAATACTTTATAGTGCTGTTAAGATCATCATCACTAAATACGTTTATAACTTTCTTGAAGAATTTTGCAAAAAAGCCCGAGAAACAACTAGTATTGCTTCATTCCAGTGTACCATCATACCGATTGCACTAACAAAAATGCTAGGAATTGAATGGATCTCTGAAGATGCAGTCAAGCAATTCTTCGATTTCGCGATGTCCAAGCAACTTGATTTCACTGATCATTAGCCACATCAAAAGGTTTTCAGTCCACTGAACTTCATCTGTTGGGGTTATAGAATAGCTCCTGAGTTGAAGCTGTCGACATGAGAGACTATGGCTGATCTCTTGGCTAAACTGAAAAACAGAGGAGACAAATGAGAATGCTGAAGAAAGGGATTCGTCGGTGGGCAAATCCTTGCCGGGACCTGAGTACACAGACCGAATCTACCGTAGTCTTTGATCATGTGGACCCACATATCTATGCTTCACGATCAACGGCCACAATTATTTTGAATTCAGGGACTCAGATACAATCAAGAGGTTTCTCTCGTTGGCGTCATGGTCCCGTTGTCGTCCGTGTCAAGTAGGCGGTTTTTATCCTTGCTCATGAGTAATGCACATCAACTAACTTGTGCTCGCAGTGTCAAGAAGCAAACGCACAGTTCGTTCAGAGTTTATTAGCTGTCTAGTTGGGCTATGGTCCAGCTCGCAGGTGAACATAGATCTACTAACGTGTTGAATCAGCCATAATAGTGGCAATGCACTAGATCATGGATGGGTGCAAAAGAGTTGCGGAGGCTAAGCCTAGAGAGATCTTTTGACCAAGGCCAAACATATCGAGGCAAAATCTCCAGGGTTTGATCAGTGGCCTAGCCCTAGATCACAGAAGATTTGCTGAATCGGTGTAGCTCGGTCTAGGCTGCTCCAGGTCAAAGCTTGATCTAGAAAAACAGATTATTTATTTAGCATCAATTGTCACCGAAAAAAAAAAGAATCCCCGCACCCCGATTTTAACAGAAGCTAAGTAGAGTTAGGAGTCCCGCAAGAACAATCAATACGAGTTATTAAGATTATCATAGAACTGGTTTAAGGGTCCATGATTCGAAGTCTCCTCAATTTAAATGGAGAGTATGGTTTGACATGAATTCAAGCAATTGAAAGTTTAGAAATAATATTGCATATTAGATAAACAATTAAGAGTTCAAGAATTACATTGACCTTCAATACGATTTGTGTCATCATCACTTACCTATATTTTTTTGGTGATGTACGGACCCCTGAAGTGTCAAAACTTGGCACGGAGGACACTTAAGTGCCCATGGCGAAAAATTTCGACCAAACTGTCACGTGTCCATTTTCTAGCGACTTCATTTGTTGACGGAGCATTTTTTTTTTCAAAATAAAAAATCCATGCGGCAAATTTAACAAAAAACAAATTGCCAAGTCAAACTAATTTTTTTTAAATCGATTTTATTAAAAAAAAAAAATAGAGGAGAGGAAGGGGATCCGGCAAGGGCTGTACAGCCCTCGCCGCCGTTGCTGTTGCCGCCGCCCCACCATCACCAGGAAGGGTCGGTGACGGTGGGTGACAGTTGGCCGGGGTTGTTGGGCCCTAGCCAATGCCTGGCTAGCTTGCGGCGGGGGCTTGCGGGCCCTCGCCCAAATCTGGGGTGAAAGTTGCGACCCTCCCCCGATTTGGGGGAGGGTCGCCGGGGTCGCTGGGCCCTGCCCAGTGGCCAGCGACCCCGGCCGACCCTCACCCACCGTCGCCGGCCCTTCCCGACGATGGTGGGGTGGTGAGGGCTGCACAACCCTTGCCGGATCCCCCTTCCCTCCCTTTTTTTTATTAAATTAATCGATCTTATAATAATATATTATTTATTTATTATTTAATTAATAATTTTAAAAATTCACGTTAGCACAAAATGATATCGTTTTGACTGATTTTTTGCCGACTCAGTTTCTAGCAAGCCACGTAAACAAAAAAAATTAATAAAAAATTGCCACGTAGGATTTCCAGTAGGGTTCCGACGACTTGGTACTGAAGTGATCCATTTGTTTTGAAAAATAGCACTTAAGTATACATTTTATAACTTTTAGTACTTAAAGTATCCCCTTGTGCCAAGTTTTGGCACTCGGGCTATACTTATGCCTGTTTTTTGGTTGAAAGAAGTTTTCACCGTTCAGGTATTGGTCTCTGAAACTGATCCGAAAAGGTACTAGAGAGTTGACCTCTTTTTTTGGCACGACTGAATTTTACATACGGAGTATTTCTTCGTTGAACCCGTGTTCTCACGCCAACAGAAATCGCGAAGCTTTGAATAGCTGATTACACAACACTTTGATCTCGTCCAATGTCTTGGTTAACACAAGCAATTTGAATTTGACGAGGAGGATGATTCAAGTGCAAATTGAGAGGCTGAGTCAAATTTGAACAGCAGCGAGGAATAAGTTGCAACGTTTAGTAGTCAATGAGGATATGCTCTTCCAAGTACAATTGTGTTTCGAAGCCACCCATTTGACTCAAATGATTGTCATGCCACGCAATAAAATGCAAGTGGTAACAAAACAACAATCTGAACATGATCTTTCGGGCCATTCTGTGCATGCACTTGTACACCGAGATGGCATTATCAGCACCAAGTGGTTAGTTTGTTAATGAAATGATCTTCGGACAAGCATGAAAAAAGACATAAAAGACATCATTCCTTGAGCACCAAAGTTTTCCTCGCTAAAAAAATCTTGTTCATCTATTCTTGATCGGCAGAAAGTGCAGAATAACTGACCCTCTGAACTCGATAGGTTTGTTCAGTCATTCTTATCATGCAACTTATGATTGTTTGGCGCTCTTGCTTAGTCTTCTTCTTCCTACTAAAGGCAAGTGATATAGCCAGTGGCATGGTTTACAATATAACTGCATTGGATCGGCTCTTTCTGAACCAAACTCTCGTCTCCCCTGGCAAAATCTTCGAGTTTGGGTTCTTCACACCGAATGGGTCAGAAAACCAGTTTGTTGGCATATGGTACTGGACTTGAGGCCTTCTAAAATTGTATGGATGGCCAATAGGGATGTGCCACTTGTGTACACAGATCGGTCTGCAAAGTTAACAATCGGCAGTGATGGGAAGTTGATGCTCGTGGATGGACAACAGAGTATAGTTTGGTTTACCAATGTCTCTGGTCAGTCCAATTATACGTCTGCGACCATATTAGATAGTGGGGATTTCTTCTGCAAGATGCAAATTACAATGAAATATGGGGAAGCTTTGAGGATCCGACAGACACTCTTCTTCCAAGCATGAAGATTGGAGTAAATGCAAGGATTGGAGCGACACAGTATTTGGTTTCCTAGAGAAGCGAAACTGATCCATCCCCAGGAAGTTTTTTAACTGGAGTGACATGAGAGACACGGCCTCAACCTTTCACTTGGAATGGTTCAACCCCTTAATGAAGAGGCGGGCAATGGGACAAATCGAAATTTATTGGCATAGAAGACATGGACCAATCGTACTTGAGTGGGGTCAATGTCCAGCAAGATATTCAACAGGGTGACACTTTTGGATTAATAGTTACAACAGCTCGTTCTTTGGATACGTGTTCATTTCGCCTGGAGAATCTCTTAAGATAATGAACTGGGATGATGGAGCTAAGGTGTGGTTGACAAATGGGGTGGCACCGAACAGTACTTGCGAGATTTATGGAACTTGTGTTCCTTTTGGAGTTTGTAACTTATTGAATTCGCCTATTTGCAGATGCTTATACGGGTTTGTGCCAAAGTCAAACGAGTAGTGGAACAAAAGAAAGTGGACTGGACGATGTGTAAGAGAGACAGAATCGAATTGCCAAGAAAACACAAGCACTTCATCTTCAACAAATGTAAACAAAGATGTTTTTTGGCAAATGAGCCAGATGAAACTTCCCGACTCTGGGGACTATTTATCCGACATTGGAGATCAAGAAGGATGTCTAAGCTGGTGCCTGAGCAATTGCTCCTACTGGGCTTATTCTTATGTCAGCACCATCAGGTGTGTGGTTTGGACTGAAGTCCTCATCGATCATCGGCAATTTCACACATTTGGGGAAGATCTATTTGTTCGAGTTGTGCAAGTAAAAACAGGCTAAAATCGTTCCTTGATATAAGTTCGAGTCAACAGCAATCCTCTTTACCATAACTCTCTTTCCTATTTCAGGAGGATCACCACAGAAAGCCGTTATCATCAGCCTGAGTACAACCGGCAGAATCATGTTCTTTGCAGTACTTGTGTTTGGTCTTTGCAAATGGAGAGCTGAGAAAAGAGGTTCTATTGAAAAGCCATGTCAGTGTTTTCAGAGGATTAAGCTTCTATTTTGTTTAATCTTCCATTGCTATGAAGAAAGTATGCTAATTCTTCACCAATAATAAACACGGTAAACTTGAACAGAAATTCAAGGCTCCTTGACTCGGTATATTAACCTATAATTCCAGGCGAACTATTACTAGGAAATGCATGGAAAGAGCAGTTGCAGCAAGATGATGTACTGGAAGTGACCCTTTTCAGTTTTGATAGCATACTACTTGCTACAAACAAGCTCAGCACGACAAGTAAACTTGGCCAAGGAGGGTTTGGTTCTGTTTTTAAGGTACAACCATTCTGCAGGACATTCGATAAATGGAATATAGAAATAATTCAAGGTCGAAAAGCTATGTGACTTGTGAAACAGGGAAAGCTGAATGATGGGAAAGAGGTAGCTGTGAAAAGACTTTCTAGTAGATCATCCCAAGGCGTTGAAGAGTTCAAGGATGAGATCATCCTAAAATAGAAAAATTTCAACAGCGAAATCTTGTTAAACTCATGGGTTGCTGCTTTGAAGGAGAAGAAAAAATTTTGGTACACGAGTACTTGCCGAACAAAAGCTTGGAGACCTTCCTTTTTGGTGTGTTTTTTCTCTCCGAAACATTATTTTTGGTAATATATTTTTCAACATAGCACTAAAACTTTATAACTATTCTTGTTTGTCGTATTTGTTAGATTCAAGAAAGAAGGCCGAACTTGACTGGGGCAAACAGTTCCAAATTATTCAGGGGATTGCAAGGGGGCTTCTTGTCACGCCCCGACCCTCGAGCACGCGGCAACCCCTGTTCTCTTGCGGTCATTTGATTTGCGACTCTCCAAGATCCATCGCCGACCGTTATTTTTATCTTTTAATTAAACACATGCGGAAGCGAAACACAATCCCCGGTCAATTACAAAAGCAGGGATAGCAGGAAAACTCAATAAACACACATTCCAAAGTGCCGCTTTATTTATCTACTGATTAACCCTAGGAAGTTTACAAGTACAAGCCCTTACCACAGGCATCTTCCTATTGAGCCAATGAAACCAACAAGCCTAGGTTAATCTACTCCCTTCATAAACGGCCACGAGCTGAAACACGTGTCGATCCTCCATCCTAAGGACCTAACAATGGTTATTCAATAACCAGTGAGATAAATCTCAGCAAGTCAAAATCCTAAGCCTTGGTTAGGAGACCTACTCGCCTCGAGTGCGCCCTGACGTGCAATGTCTCTATCGCCAACAATTCAACAACAGAATAACACCCAATCGACCATTAACAGACGCACGCTTAGACCAAGGCTCATATGCAATTATTAACAGTTAACACTCGCAATCACAAGCAATCCTACCTGGCCTTGGCACATGTAACCTGCAGAAACTGTTAATTCAATCATCACGACATTAAGAGCATGCGAATAATCAGAGCATTTCACACAACTTTCTCATGTCTCACACCCACAAATGCTCCGATTATTACGACCCCTCCTCTTGGGCCACGGCACAACCTTATGGTTGTCGGTTCTGGCTAAACTAGCTTCGTCCTCTTTACCTCGAGCACGCGACGTCAAGGCTCACTCCAAGACGGCATTCCGAATGAGCACAAGACCGCCCACTACCGCAGTCCCGCTACTGACAGAAGCCCGGACCCGCCCCCATACCGCGGTCCACATAGAACCCCTCCCTGTCAGGCATCCGACCGTCAGGCGACCAACTGGCCATGGCACAACCCCATAGGGATTTGCGGTCTTCCGGCAACGCCGAGCTCTCCTCTTAATGTGACCATGCAACACATCATCAAGCAATCCATTTATATCTTTGCTCTGTCGTGAATGCAACATCGCTCATGCTCATGTGACATGCCATTTCAGATAACCATGGAATATGTCATGTGATCTTGCTCGACAATTTCCAAAATTCAATTTTCAATCAGCATTCAATCACGCACATTCCCTAACTCTTGGAAACAACCAACAATTCAAGTCACAATCTGTCAATCAATTCTGACAATCAACATCACGATACTTGCATATTTTCCAAATAATCAAATATATTTAATAATAATAAATACGTGTCCTCAAAAAAACGCCAATCAACTATTTCCAACAATACTCAATTATCCAAAATAAGTATAAATATATTATATTCAAAGATACTCATTTAAGAAACATATAATACTATAGTCAATTTTCCGATAAAATAATTCGAGTCCCACAAAATACTTATAATTATTTTTCAATCCCATAATTAATTATCCAACCAAATAATTCCATTTAGTAAAACCCTTCTTCAATAAACCAATGTCATTTAATAAATAGTAATAAATACTATTGACTTTGGAAAATAAACCATAGTAATTTTCCCCAAAATTACTCAATTAAAACCATTTCCAATAATAATCACAATTAATTATTTTCTCCAAAAATAATTAATTTTCAGCAATGAATAGTAATAACAATATTACTATTATAATTCGAAATTATAAATTAATTTAATTAATTAATAATTCCGAAATTAATAAATAATTATTATTTTATTCCAATAATAATAATAATATTTATTAATACTAATCATGGTTATCGGTCTAACCCAACTATGGTTAATTAACCCAACCAATATTACTTTAATCTAACCGCGATTAACCAACTACAGTTATTCTAACCGCAATTAATTTATTCTAACCACGATTAACACTAAACATGCTTAATCAAATAATAATAAAACACTAATCATCCATCATTCAAAAGCACTAATCAAGCTTAATATTAAACTAATCACCCTAAGGGAGTTTAGCACCCTAAACAAGGTTTAGAAAATCAACTCACGGGTTAGCAATTCCGACGACATGAGCGCGACGACGGCGGCGAGGGGAACGCCCGGGAACTTCCGGCACATCGGGACGAGGCGGCCCGGGACCGGGTCTCGGCCGAGGGCGGCTGTCCACGCGGCGACAAGCTGAGGATCGGAGGAATCAGCGGCTGTGGTGGCATGGGGCTAAATGGTGGGCGGTCCGGCGACTCCGGACGGCGGCCAGCAGCTCCGGCGACCAGGCGGGCGGCTCCGGCGAGGTTGGACAGAAGCTGGAGAGGGAAGAGGGAGGTGATGCAACTGGTTTCAGGGGGGAAACAGCAGGCTAGGGTGGCTCCGGTGCGGCGGAGGAGGCTCGGGAGTGGTCCTCCGGCGGCTTGTGGCGGTGACCGGCGGCGGCGTGCAGCGGCAAGGCTGCTGGCCGCTTCTCCAGGTCACGGCCAAAGGGGCTGAGAAGGAGAGAGAGAGCACGGCGAAGGCAGCAACTGGTTCGAGGGGGTGGCGGAGGCTGGCTGGTCGGTCGGCTGGCCTCCGACAATGACTAGGGCGGAGGGACGATGGCGGCCGAGCGACGGCGAGGCAGCAACTCGCTGCTCCGACGTCCGCAGATCTGGTTCGGCCCAAAACCGAGGAAGAAGAAGAATAGGGGGGTAGCAGCAGCTCGGTTCGGGGTGGTCCGGCGAAGGGTGGTGGTGGCCGAGCGACGGCGAGGCAGCAACTCGCTGCCCGGCGTCCAGGCAGTCAGCTGGCCGGCGTTGCAGCAGCGGACAGAGGAGGAAGACAGGAAGACAGAAGCTGGGCGGAGCCGGTTTGGCTTGAGGCCGACGGACAACAGCTCACCGGCGACCGGGTGAAGAGCAGAGGCGGAGGAGCTGCGGCGGTGATGGCGGCAGCAGCAAGAAAATGCAGCAGCAGCAAGCCAGGGACGTCGGCCGAAGAAGAAGAAAGGAAGAAGAAGAAGCTGCAGCGGGGGCTACGCGAACGAGAGAGAGAGAGAGAGAGAGAGTGAGAGAGAGACCCACGTGGGGTGTCAGACAAGTGGGAGAGAAAGAAGAAAGAGATAAGGGAGAAGACCGGTCAAAGGGGGAGAAAAGAGAGGATAATGGCAAGTGGGTGGGGGTGCTGTCGACAAGGGGGAAACGTGAAGGGGAAGAGAGAGACAAGGGGGAGAGAGAGAACGTGCGGAGGGGGAATGGGGGAAAAGAAACAGAAAAGAGAACAAGACAAAATTCAAACAAGCTTCTAGAAAGGACATTTTGGTCTTTTTGCTTCTGAAGCACAAATTTCCAAATATTTGGCTCCAAAACTCGGCCCGTTGAATCCTTTTCCAATAATTCGGGCTTACTGAAATTCGGGATGTTACACTTCTCTACCTCAATCAAGATTCTTGCCTCAAGGTCATACATTGAGACTTAAAAGTGAGCAATATTATCTTGGATGAAAAGATGAACCCGAAAATTTTAGATTTTGGCCTGGCCTGAATGTTCGAGGGCACATTGATGGACACTCACAAAATTGTTGGTACACTGTAAGCTCCCTAGTCCTAGATGAATTATCAATCCGTGGAGTCAATCTTTGCAAGCAGACAGAAATAATTGATTTGCCGCAAGCGACCTGTCACTTTAAGCATGCTTCATCTTGTTTTCCTTCGATAGAATGAAAGAGTACATGACATCTTCAACTCAACTGCAGTGGCCGTGTCTCTTGAGTATGCCATGGGCAGAATATTTTCCAAGAGGTCCGACATCTATAGCTTTGGGGTGTTGCTACTTGGCAAACAGAATATGGCCCTGTCTGAGCAGGGACATTATCTCAATCTCCTTTCCTACGTAAGCGCCGATTCCAACCTTAAAGCATGGCGATTATGGAGTGAAGGCCACGCATTGGACCTAATAGATTAAACAATTGCTGTTAGCTCTCCGTTGGAGGCAACAAGATGCGTACATGTCGGGCTTCTATGTGTTCAGGACCATGCCATGGATAGACCAAACATGTCCGATGTGGTTCTGATGCTAAGCGGTGAATCAGATCTTCCTCAGCTGAGACAGCCTACATTCACTTTTCAAGCTGAAACGCCAGATCGTGCTATTCCATCACAGCAAGAAAGCATCTGGTCTGTTAACTGTTACTAATACAATGGTCGATGGAAGATGATGGTTATGTGGCTTCACTTTGATTTCTGTACAAGAGGATGAATGAAGTGCTCCACTTTTGCATGGATCTTTGGGGATAAAGTAGGCGCCTAGAATGTATACTTTTTTGATAGAACATCATCGACTTAGAAATTTGTTCTAATTTTCAATAGCCAGAACTGTTGGCATCATTAAAGAGAACTACTAAGTAATCACCGCAATGTCCCGTCACGAGTTGCCTTATAAAAATTTGATTTTCTTGTTATTTTAGATGAAAGATATCATCATTGAAGTTTGACTAAAGATCCCACCTAATAACATTCCCGATACGAATCGTAAGTCCATATTTTTTATTTAATCTTTTGAAAAATGAAAAAATCGGGTCACCTGATGATGCGTGTAAGTATATGTATGAAAAAATGTCAATGGAACGCTGATTAGTCCAACCCATGAACCGTCATGGGAAAAATTGCCCTCGCTATACGATGTTGTGGCTCCTGTGGGGATAGCTATAGATCTCATTGAGGAAATGTTTGAATGAAAATATTAATATGGAATTGAAGTGGAATTTCAGATGTCATCGAAACTTGCGACACAAATTTCAGTATATTCAATTTTACAGTGCTTGGGTTACCGATGATTAAGAAATCATATTGTCGGAAGTTCCTAGATGGGTGTACATACAGTGTGACAGCTTGTTCTGAGGCGCTAGATCAGTGGATTGCTAGCAAAAAATGGGCCGTAAAGTCGGACCACATCAAATGTACTTCAATGTGTCGATGTTAGTCATGATCTATCTTCATTTTCTGAGAATCATAATGAGATTGAGAATGTCTCGGTGATGATATGTCTAGTCAGGATGGTTACCTTTTGACACAACTAGGTTGCACAACGTGTCACAGCACACAATTAAACATTTTTGGGTTTGACATAAAAGGGTGCGTGCGCGAGACATAAACAGGTCACAAAATTAAAAATAGTGTATTAAGCGGGTTGACTCACTTAACCTCTTTAGATAATAATTGATACAATTAAATTAATGTGTCATTTATTTAATTATGATATAATCAAACATGTTCTAACACGGTTAATGCTCATATTTAAATATTTATTTATTTATTTTTGAAATCTTAAAAAAATAACAACTAAGTCGAAATGAATAAATGGGCAAAAATATTTTTAAGGATACAAAAGTCATCAAACATAAAAAATAAAAATAAAAAATTACTTTGTGCATGTCCACAAGATAGGGAGTAATTTCTTTAGAATCAAGAGCAAAAACGTTGGTGCTCGAGATGTTGTAAATCTATCGGCCTCAACTTTTCTAACCTTCATCCTATCTTAGTTAAGGATTGTCTTACTTTTGAAGTGCATTCCACAAATTTTCGGTTCAGGCCTTATAACTTTTACTATTATGATTAGATGGGCGAGAACATGTTTGGATTATACAACGGCTACATGCGTCCTACGTATGCCACTGGGTAGGATATTTTCTGAGAAATCCAATGTACTGCTCCTAGAGATTATCAGCAGCAAAAAGAACACTAGCTTTGATTACATTAAGAACCCAAATGGATAAATTAGCACAGATGGTTCAAGCAAAACCACCCAGTAATCACCACCAGTCCACTTCAAGTGCATCATTGAGATGAAAACACTATAATCCTGTCAAGATCGTCATCGCTAATTATTATTGCTTCATTTCGGTGTAGATTATACCGAAAGCAATCTCACTGAAATGCTAGGAATCGAAGGAAAAGTTTTTTTGATTCTATTTTTTTTATCAGGATATAGTGTAAAGAGTAAAGACAGGAAAAGTATTCTTATTCCCCAAATATCCAAATTTTGATGCCTAATATTCCATAGACCGTTCGGACTCCATAGGAATAATAATCAATTTTAGCCACTGAAGATGCGGTTGGGCGATGCCTCGATTTTGCAAAGTCCGAGCGACTTGATTTGGCGAATTATTAGCCACATCAGAAGGTGCTTTCGACTGAACTCATATCTTGCAGTTATAGTGCAGCTTCTAGAGTTGAAGTCAGCATGATCGACATGGGAGACTATCACCGATCTCCCGGCAGGATGTAAGTACACAGGGACTGGGATTTATCGTTCTCTTTGATCATGTGGACCGCCGTATGAGTGCCATACGATGAACAGTTGAGACTACTTTGGGATCAAGAGACTCAGATTCAATCTAAGAGGTTTCTCTCGTTGGTGTCATGTTCTGGTTGATGCCCTATGTCAAAGAGGCGGTTTCTATCCTCGCTCACAAGTAACATACATAAATGAACTTGAGCTTGCACTATCGAGAAGTGTTTTTTTCGAAAGAACAGAAAAGGAGTTGACAGCAAAAACTGTATGTATTACTTAGAAAACTAAATAATGCTTAAATACATACTAAAACTTAACCATAAACCCACGTTGCCCACTAATAGCTTGCTTGGTCCATAAAACCAGCAACAAACTAATGAAATAGATTAAAAAAAAAAAACGTGCAACTAACTACTCCTACAAGATAGGATTGACCAAGTACAACAACAATTAACTAATTCCTAGAAAACAGGACATCAATAAATTGACTTAAGAAAAAAAAAAATATAGAGATGGTGTGGTCTTGATACATCAACACTCTCCTCCTGGATCAAGTACTGCAAACTCCTAGCTTTGCCCTCAAAAGTTCAAATCGACCAACATGAAATGACTTCATGAATATATCTGCAATCTGGTTTTCTAAACTGTAGTACACCAATTTCACCTCTCCAGCCTCTGCACATCTCTCAAGAAATAATACCTGACCTTAAAATGCTTTGTTCTTCCATGAATGTCTTCTTCTTGCTGCATATGTAGATCATCCATTAGCTTCTTCAACCATAATGCTTAATTCACAGCTGCAGTAGTTGCAATGAACTCAGTTTCTACAATTGATTAAGCCACTATTTCCTGCTTCTTTGAACACCAGGAAAAACATGTCAACCCAAATGTAGATCAATAACCGAAAGTGCTCCTCATATCATCCACTAATCCTACCTAGTCATTGTCAGTATACCCCTGCAGCTTAAACTCTTGAATTCTGCAAAACTTAATCCCATATGAAAGAGTACCTTTCAAGTACCTTTATACCCTCTTTGCAGCTACGATATGCAACTCACTTGCACAATTGAGAAATCTAGACAAGACACTTACAAGAAACATGATGTCTGGCCTAGTTGCAGTAAGATACATAAGACAGTCAATCAAACTTCTATAAACTCTTTCATCTGCAAGTTCTGATCCATCCTTCTTTTGAAGCTTTCCTTCTGACCCATTGAAGTACTCGCACTCTTGCACTCCTCCATGTTGAATCTCCTTCAAGTACTTCTTTTAACAGAAAACTTCATTCTAATTATGCCTAATCTCCATTCCTAGAAAATACGACATCTCATCAAGATCAGTCATTTCAAACATTTTCATCATCTCTTGCTTAAATGCAATGATCTGAGCATTATTACTTCCTATCACCAGCATATCTTCTACATAAAGAGACACTACCACTAAGTCGGATACTAACTTCTTGACATATAGAGTGGATTCACTGAGGCTTTTCATGAAACCTAGGCCCAGCAAGTGCTCATCCATCTTATTGTACCATGCTCTAGGAGCTTGCCTCAAGCCATAGAGAGCCTTTCTTTGCAAATAAACTTTCTCCTCCTAGCCTAGTTTGACAAAGCCTTCTAGCCACTCAACATAAATTTCCTCCTGCAACATTCCATTCAAAAATGCAAATTTCACATCTAACTGATATACCTTCCATGCTTGTTGAGCTACCAAAGCAAGAATCATTCTAATTGTATCTAGTCTTGCCACGAGCAAAAGTTTTTGAGAAATCAACTCTCCAAACCTGTGCATATCCCTTTACCACCAACCTAGCATTATGCTCATCCATTGAGCCATCGGGATTAAATTTGGTCCTGAAAACCCATTTTACTCCAATCATCTTCCTATCTTTAGGCCTCTCCACTAGCTCCCATGTTTGGTTCTATTCTATTATAGCCAACTTTTCCTTTATTGCATTCATCCACCTTTGATCGCTTTTAGCTTCCTCATAACTTATAGGTTCCAAAATAGCTACACTACACCTTTGATATATATATATATATATATCAGTCAAAGATCTAGTACCTCTAATTAGAACATCATCCACTAGCTTGTCAGGTTCTAGTGAGACCTCTTTGTGCTTGCCTTGCGGCTCATTTGTCCAGTCCCATTTCTCATCTTCTAGGAATTGAACATCCCTAGTGATCACCTTCCTTGTTTGTGGTTGATAGATTTTGTAAGCTTTAAACACTAAACAGTAGCCAACAAAGATCCCAAGTTCAGCTTTCTTTGCTAGCTTGTCTCTCTTGACCCGTGGAATATGAGAAAACACAAACAACTAAACATCTTCAAATTTCTTAGAATTGGCTTGACATCAAACCAAGTTTCAAAGGGTGTCTTCTTCTCCAATACCCTTGTAGGTAGTCTATTCAGCAAAAAAAGTACTATGTTTGCTACTTTTGCCCAAAACTCTTTTGGTAGATTCTGTTAGGAAAATCCCTTATGATATTTTGAAGATGACAAAATAAATCAAAGGCCACTAACGTATGCTTTTAAGTCTGGATGAAGCAGACGCAGGAACTTCAGTCTGGCAGATTCTGAGTCTGTCCGCACCATACGCAAATTTGAGTCTGACCGTACCAGACGGAAAACTTAAGCAGACTCAAAACTTGAGTCTGTTAGACTCAGAATGAAGCTACAGGATAAGATCACCAACGGTCAAGTATTTCACTTACCTTATTTATATTGATTCTGTTGTATCAAATTGATTGGCAGGATCAATCAACGGACAACTTCCAAAGAAGAATAGAATACTTATGGAAGCCCGGATTCTGATTGTATGGGCGAACAAAATCCAAGGGGATCCAATCTACCTCCAACGGTCAAAAAGACTTGCCTTATAAAGTCTGTCTAGGAAAGGGAAGACGAAACTCTCAAGGAAATAGCCAACGGTCGAGTGTAGCTTGGAGAGTATATAAGGATAGGATGAGACCTAGGAGACTAAGGTGGATAAATATATTCCAAGGCTGATTCAATTCTTCACTAGTTGTCTGAAAAAGAGCGAAATCGAGTGATCCTAGTGAATTACCAAAAAGAGTGACTTTGTGAGACATATCATCACCAAGTGCTAACACTCAAAAGTGTGTAATCACCTTTGATCATATAGTGAAATCCAGCCTATTGGCTGATCGCTTGAAAAGTGGACGTAGGCTTGTCTAAAGCCGAACAACTATAAACTGTGTTTGCAATCTTCTCTACTCTCTCTATTTAATTTCAGTTTAATGATTGCAAAAGCCTTATTGTAATTGTGCTTAAAATTCTTCTACACTTATTCACCTCCCTCTAGGTGTTAATACTAGTTTTCATCAATTGGTATCAGAGCCTCGTGCTCGAGATCTTAAAGTGTTTGTTACTTCTGAGTTAAAGATCCTCTATGGCTAGTATTCTTGCACCAGGTTTAATTGAGGGGCAGAGCAACACTCGTCCACCATACTTCGACGGCAAGGATTACAATATCTGGAAGAATAAAATGAAGGCATTTCTCAGGTCGAAAGATCCACTGGAATTGGATGTGGTTGAGAGGGGAATTGAGCCCACTGATAACGCCAGAAAGACGTCAAAGAATACCGATGGGAAAGAAACAGAACCATCAGCCACTCTTTCTCTAGAAGAGATAACAAAGAGACAAACTATTGATGCAAAGGCTATTTATTCTCTATATTGTGCTTTATCACCTAATGAATATAATCGTATATCTTCTTGTGATACAACAAAGGAAGTATGGGATAGACTACATGTGACATATGAAGGAACTGATCGTGTCAAGGAGACCAAAGTAAACATATTACTGGTCAATACAAATCTTTTAAGATGAAGCATGGAGAATCCATAGGAGATATGTTCAGTCGTTTTACAGAAATTGTAAACGGATTGGCATATCAAGGACAGTATGTTCCTAGACCAATGAAAGTCAACAAGCTTCTGAGAGGATTGTCAAAAGAGTGAAACAATGTAAAGACCTCCATTAGAGAAACTCTGCGAATCTCACCTCTAATGGTCGATGAGCTTGTTGGTACCCTGCAGTCCTATAAAGCAGAACAAATGAACGAGGAAGTGGAATCTAGAGGTAAGAAATCCATTACTCTTAAGTCTAATATTGATTCTGATGATACATACTCTGAGGATGAGCTGGACGACGAAGAACTTGAACTGCTAATTAGAAAGGTAAAGAAGTTGAATAAGAAAGGCAGAAGGTTCAACAGCAAGAAACAAAACAGACAGTCTGGACACGAAGAACAGATGATGAGGAGGAATATGTCAAAGATGTTGTCTGTTTTGAATGCAAAAAGAAGGGTCACATAAAACAAAATTGTCCTAAGCTCCAGAAAACAAAGGGAAATGTGAAAAATATAAGAATGCCCTAAAAGCATAAATATGGAGTGACACTGAGGTTGAGGATAGTGAAGATGAATATGGCAACATCTGTCTAATGACACATTCAGACTCAAACTCTGAAACAGATTCAGAATCAGACTCAGATTTAGACAAAGAAATTGAGGTTAGTCATTCAGATATTCCTATTGAAGTTTCAGATTATATAAATGAGCTTTGTTCAAATCTGAAATCCACTTTGAAAAAAATCTCTAGACTGAAAAAGGAAAATTTCAAGTTGAGTCAACAGAATTCTTCTCTGAAAGGAAAGTTTGATGATCTGAAAAATGAATTTTTGGAAACCAAGGAAAATCGAGATCTTTTACTAAATGAGAATGAATCTCTCAAGAAAGAAATTTTGGAAATAAAGGAAAATCGAGATTTTTTACAGAATGAGAATGATTCTCTCAAAAAGGAATTTTTAGATATTACTACAAAATTTTCTAAATGATCAAAAACTTTACAGCACATACTTTCCATTCAGATTCCCTATTACAACAAGTTAGGACTTGGACGTAGTAAAGAAAGTGATTCCTTAATAGATTTTTTAAAAGTAAGAGAATAGTGCAATTGTAGTTGTTACAAAGGAATTAAAGAAACGACATTATGTTCAATGTGCACAAGCCGCGATAAGTATTGTCGCAAATACTGTCATGAGGACAGGGGGAGAAAGTGTATATAAAAAGAAAGAGAGTGAATTGTGATCATTTCGAAAAGGCAACAAATCGAGGGGGAGCATTGATTAATTATGGCAGATTTTTTGAATTAATCTTGATCCTGATTACTATGGAAAGAAAAGGTAAATTGTGTTCTACATAATTTGGTAAGTATATCATCAATTTCTTTCCTTGACAGATTTTTGTTGATATATATGAGCTATATTAAATATCAACATGATATCTTTAAAGTTTGTGTTTCATGCCTAATATATTTTTAAAAGATATTATATGAATTTATTCTCCACGTGACACCATTTTGCATTGTTATCGCTTTTTGATTATGACAAAAAGGGAGAGAAAAATATGTGCTAATTGATTTATATTATTTAGTGCATAATATTGAGTTGCAATTATTTCTATATATTCTTTTGCTCAATTTTGGAGATTGCAATATGTGCTTATGATGCTTTGATTTATCAATTTATTTAAAAGCATAATTGCATATTTAGAGATTGTTTTGTCATCATCAAAAGGGAGAGATTGTTAGGAAAATCCCTTATGATATTTTGAAGATGACAAAATAAATCAAAGGTTACTAACGTATGCTTTTGAGTCTGGATGAAGCAGATGCAGGAACTTCAGTCTGGCAGATTCTGAGTCTGTCCGTACCAGACGCAAATTTGAGTCTGACCATACCAGACGGAAAACTTAAGCAGGCTCAGAACTTGAGTCTGTCAGACTCAGAATGAAACTACAGGATAAGATCACCAACGGTCAAGTATTTCACTTACCTTATTTATATTAATTATGTTGTATCAAACTGATTGGCAAGATCAATCAACGGACAACTTCCAAAGAAGAATAGAATAATTATGGAAGCCTGGATTCTGATTGTATGGGCGAACAAAATCCAAGGGGATCCAATCTACCTCCAACGGTCAAAAAGACTTGCCTTATAAAGTCTGTCTAGGAAATGGAAGATGAAACTCTCAAGGAAAGAGCCAATAGTCGAGTGTGGCTTGGAGAGTATATAAGGATAGGATGAGACCTAGGAGACTAGAGTGGATAAATATATTCCAAGATTGATTCAATTCTTCACTAGTTGTCTGAAAAAGAGCGAAACCGAGTGATCCTAGTGAATTACCAAGAAGAGTGACTTTGTAAGACATATCATCACCAAGTGCTAACACTCAAGAGTGTGTAATCACTTTTGATCATATAATGAAATCCAACATATTGGCTGATCGCTTGGAGAGTGGACGTAGGCTTGTCTAAAGCCGAACCACTAAAAATTGTGTTTGCAATCTTCTCTACTCTCTCTATTTAATTTCAGTTTAATAATTGCAAAAGCCTTATTGTAATTGTGCTTAAAATTCCTCTACACTTATTCACCCCTCTCTAGGTGTTAATACTAGTTTTCAACAGATTCTTCTCATACAACAGACACCTAGTCATCTCCATAATTGTTATATTATTCCTCTCAATAACTCCACTTTGTTGTGGAGAGTAAGGAGCAGTAAGCTAATGCTTAATTCCAGCCTCTTCACAGAAAGAGTTAAACCTCCGCAAAGTGTATTCCGTTCCATTATCAGATTTGATGACCTGAATCTTGCAACCACTTAGGTTCTAAACCCATCTCTTAAACTTTAGAAATACCTTAGTAACTTCTGACTTTTGCTTCATAGAGTAAATCCAGCACATTATGGTATAATCATCAATGAAAATAATGAAATACCTATTGTCATTTAGTGAAGGAGTCACTTATGGACCACATAGATTTGAATGAATCAGCTGCAACTTCTTTGTAACTCTCCAAGTGGATTCCTTGAAGGGAAGTCTTGTTTGCTTGCCTAGCAAACAAGCTTGGTAACCTAGTTGCCATTTCATTCTTCTGCATGAGCAACATGCCTTTGTAATGAAAGTGCCCCAACCTCTTATGCCATATTTCTGAATCATTAGCGTAACACTTGAATGCCATCTCCTCCTTCTCAAGAGGATCCAAAGAAAAACTCTTATGTTGCATCTTTATCTTGAACAACTCTTGACCACTAGAGTCAAAGATCAAACACTTCTCCTCTTCAAATATCACCTTAAATCTCTTTTCTACCAATTGCCCCACACTCAGCAAATTCTAATCAATCTCAGACACATACATCACATTGGAAACCAGCTTAGTTCCACCGCAACTCTCCATTGCTACAATCCCTTTACCTTTCACTTCTAAGTACTCCCTATTCCCAATCCTCACTCTTGATTTCAATGACTTGTCAAGATCTATAAATAGTTTTTCAATACTTGTCATGTGGTTTGTGCAACCACTATCAACAAGCCAACTATCACATGGAGTACTAGAGGAGAAACAAGAGGTAATAAACGGTTGATCTACCTCTTGCTGGACTGTAGCAAGTACCTCACCTTGCTGCTAATCTCTCTTCTCCTTGTAGAACTTCTCAATGTGTTCAAGCTTGTGACATTTTGTGCATCTTACATCTGGCCTCTTCCAACACCAAAAGTGTGGATAATTCTTTTTTTGATAGTGCTAACATGAGGAATATCTTTCCCAATTGTTCTTGGAGTTGCCCACATTGTTCTCTCCTACAACAACTTCTGAATCACTACTGCCATTTCCTTTCTTCCCTTTCCACTTCTTGACTTTTCCTCCTACATTCTATTGTTCTTTAGCCTGTAGAGCTCCTTCTGTACTTCTTTCCAACCTCATTAACCTCCTCTACTCTTGTGCTTGCAGAGCACTTAGCAATTCTGCCAACTTGATATGAGACAAATCCTTGGTATTTTCCAAAGAGGCAATGGTTGCCTCAAACCTTTCGGGCAAGGAGATAAGAATCTTCTGCACTAGCTTATTATTAGAGAGGTCAATGCCTAGAACTCTTGCTTGATTTGCAATGCTATCAACTTATCAGAATACTCCTTAATTGTCTTAGACTCCTTCATTTGCAGTCTTTCAAATTTTATGATCAGATTTAGCCCATTCATGCTTCTGATCCTCTCATCTCCTCGATACTCAACTTTGAGGAAGTCCCACATAGCTTTGGCTTATTCACAAGTCATAATTCTGCTAAAAATGGCAGGTGAGACAACATCATATAAACATGACTTTGCCTTTGCTTTCCTTGTTGTCCTCTCCTTGTGAAACTTGATCTGATTGATGGTTGGATTGTCAAGAAGGGAAGCAACTTCATAATTTTGTACCATAGCTTCCCAAAAATCACAACCCTCTAGATAGGCTCGCATTCTCATTGCCCATGCTTGATAATTTTCTCCATCAAACGCTAGTGGAGCCATTGCTGAAACCATGGCGATTATGGATGCAGACACACCTCTCAATCAATCTCACAAGTCACCGACAGCCACTTAAGATCAAGAAAGCTCTGATACCGATGTTGTTCGCAAAAGAACAAAGAAGGAGTTGATGGCAAAAGTTATATGTATTATTTAGAAAATTGAAAAATACTTAAATACATACTAAAGCTTAACCATAAATCCACATTGCCCACTAATAGCTTGTTTGGTCCACAAAACTAGCAGCAAACTAATGAAATAGGTAAAAAAAACGTGCAGCTAACTGCTCCTACAAGATAGGATTGACCAAGTGAAACAACACTAACTCCTAAGAAACAAGACATCAACAAACTATTTAACAAAAAAAAAAAAAACATATGGTGCGAACTTGATACATCAACAAGAAGCGAACAAAAAGTTCATTTAGATAAAATTAGCTATCAAGTCAAGTAATGGCCCAGCTCGCAAGTGAACATAGATGCATCAAATCAACTACGATAATGCACTAGACAAGGCCTTGGGTAGCAAACAGGGGTTGCAAAGAGTTGCAAAGAGTTGCATAGGCTAAGCCTAGACCGACTTTCTAACCATGCCCAAACTAATCGAGGGTAAATTTTCTGGACTTGATTTGCCTAGCCCTAGATCACAGAATATTGACTGAATCGGATTAGTTCGGTCTAGGTTGCTTCAGGTCAAAGCCTGATTTAGAAAAACAGATTATTTATTTAGTATCAAATTTTAAAACTACGATAAGCGTTCGACTATTTAACATAAGTTACTGTTAAATGCATAAATGTCCCTAGAAAAACAAAGGAAATCAGCGCACCTCAATGTTAACAAAACATAAGTAAAGAGTCTTGCAAGAACAATCAATACAGGTCTTTAAGATAATCATAGAATTCGTTTCAGGTTCCATGATTCGAAGTCTCCTCAATTTAAATGGCGTAGTTGTAATAATCTCAAAGTATGATTTGATCGAATTCAAGCAATTGAAAGTTCAGAAAGGATATTGCAATTGGACGAACAATTGATCGTTCAAGAATTACTTTGATCTTCAATATTATTTGTGTCATCATCACTTGTCTATATTTTTTTGTTAAAGGAAGTTTTCACAGTTGAGAAAGGTTACTAGAGAGTTGACCTTTCTTGAACGCCTTGGAACTACTAAATTTATATATAGAATTATTGGGTTTGTACCGGTGACCATCCTTTTTTTATGAAAAGGGGGAGATGGGGGTTTTGAATTCCACATTTTCAAGAGGTTAAAGTGGGGATGATTTATTTTTAGGTATGTATTTTGACTCTCATTCCCTGCAATGAGACAAGATAAAAATCTAACAATGAGAATCAACATATGAGTAGAGAAGGATTGATTAAAAAAAAAATTCACATATGGAGTATTTCTTCGTTGAACCTATGTTCTCAAGCCAACTGACATCACTGAGCTTCGAATAGCTGATTACACAACACAAGTAATTCAAATTTGTGGGGGAGGATGATTCTAGGGTAAACTGACAGGCTGGGTCAAATTTGAACAGTGGCGAGGAACCTTCCCAAAGTTCAATAGTCAATGCGGATATGCTCTTCTGGAAACAACTGTTGTTGAGCCACCCTTTTGACTCCGCTGATTGTGATGTCACGCAACATTCTCAAATGATCTTTTGGGCCGTTCCGTGTGCACTTGGGATCTGAGACAGGCATTATCAGCAACATGTACTTAGTTTGCTGATGAAATGAACTTAGACAAGCAGTAAAAAAGGATTAAAATAACATCATACCTTGAGCACCAAGGTTTGACTCACAGTAGATCTTGATCATCCATTCTTCATCAGAAGACAGTGCAGAAACAACCAACCCACAGAACTCACTAGGTTCATTCAGTCATTCTCAATATGCGGCCTTTGATTGCTCAGTGCTCTTGCTTGGTCTTCTTCTTCCTACTTCAGGCAAGTCATATAGCCAGCAGCATGGGTTACAATATTACTACATCAAAGCCGCTCTTTCCAGGCCAACTCTCGTCTCCACCAGCCAAATCTTTGAGCTTGGGTTCTTCACGCCAAACGGGTCAGAAAATCAGTATGTTGGCATATGGTACAAGAACTTGATGCCTTCTAAAATCGTGTGGGTGGCCAATAGGTATGTGCCGCTCATGTACACAGATGGGTCTGCGAAATTAGCGATAGGCAGTGATGGGAATTTGAAGCTCATGGATGGACAACAGAATATAGTTTGGTCTACGAATGTCTCTGGTCTGTCCAATTTTATGTCAGCGACCCTATTAGATAATGGGAATTTTGTTCTGCAAGATGCAAATTATACTGAAATATGGGGAAGCTTTGAGGATCCGACTGACACTATTCTTCCAAGCATGAAGATAAAAGAAAATGTCAGGACTGGAGTGAAACAGTATTTAATCTCCTGGAGAAGTGACAGTGATCCGTCCCCGGGAAGTTTCTCAACTGGAGTGTCATTGGAGACGCCAACTCAGGCTTTCACTTGGAATGGTTCGACCCCTTACTGGAGAGGCGGGCAATGGGACAAATCAAAATTTATTGGCATAGAAGGCATGGACCAATCGTACTTGAGTGGGTACAATGTTCAGCAAAATATTCAGCTGGGTACCACTTACTTTTGGATTGATATTTACAACAGCTCGTTCTTTGGATACATGTTCATATCGCCTGGAGGATCTCTTAAGATAAAGTACTGGGATGATCGAGCTAAGGCGTGGTTGACGAGTTGGGCAGGACCAAACAATACTTGCGAGATTTACGGAACTTGTGGTCCTTTTGGAGTTTGTAAATCATTGAATTCACCCATTTGCAAGTGCATAGATGGGTTTGTGCCAAAGTCAAATGAAGAATGGAACAATGGAAACTGGACCGGAGGATGTGTAAGAGAGACAGAATTGAATTGCCTGCAAAACACAAGCACATCCCCTTCAACAAATGTAAAGAAAGATGCCTTTTGGACAATGAGCCAGATGAAACTTCCCGACTCTGAGGACCTTTTATCGGACATTGAAGATCAAGAAGGATGCCTAAGCTGGTGTCTGAACAATTGCTCTTGCTCGGCTTATTCTTATGTCAGCACTATGGGTGTTTGGTTTGGACTAAAGACCTCATTGATCTTCAGGAATTTCGCACGGTTGGGGTAGATCTATTTGTTCGAGTTGCATATGTAAAAGCAGGTGAGAAATTGTTTCACTGAGATAGTTTGATCGACACCAGTCGTCTTTCACATAACTCTCCATCCCATTTCAGGTGGATCATCACAGAAAGTAGTTAGCATCAGCCTGAGTACTGTTGCTGGGATCATGTTCTTTGCCGCATTTGTTTTTGGTCTTTACAAATGGAGAGCTAAGAAAAAAGGTACCATTAAAGAGCCACATTAGTGTTTTAGGGAATTGTGCTCCTGTTTTGTTTAATTTTCCATTGCTATGAAGAAGCTAAGCTAAATCTTCACCAATAATAGACACAGGGAACTTGAGCAAAATCCCAAGGCTCCTTGACTCGGTAGGTACTCCTGAAAATCTGGGTGAACTGGTACAAGGAAATGCATGGAAAGAGCAGTTGAAGCAAGATGATTCACTGGATTTGACCCTTTTCAGTTTTGATAGCATACTACTAGCTACAAACAAGTTCAGCATGACAAGTAAACTCGGCCAAGGAGGGTTTGGCTCCGTTTACAAGGTAAAACCATCTTGCAGGACATTTGATAAATGGATATATAGATAATTACGGTCTAAATGATATTGGAATTGCGAAACAGGGAAAGCTGAATGATGGGAAAGAGGTAGCTGTGAAAAGACTTTCTAGTAGCTCGGCCCAAGGCGTTGAAGAGTTCAAGAATGAGATCGTGCTAATATCGAAGCTCCAACATCGAAATCTTGTTAAACTCACGGGTTGCTGCATTGAAGGAGAAGAAAAGATATTGGTCTACGAGTACCTGTCAAACAAAAGCTTGGACACCTTTCTTTTTGGTTAGTCTTTCCTCACCAAATGATTTTTGTTTGTAATGTATATTTCCACATCGCCATAAAACTTGAGAACTGTTCATGTTTGTCATGTTTGTTAGATTCAAGAAAGAAGGCAGAACTTGATTGGGGAAAACCATTTCAAATTATTCAAGGGAGTGCAAGGGGCTTCTCTACCTCCATCGAGATTCTTGCCTCAGGATCATACATCGAGACTTAAAAGTGAGCAATATTCTCTCGGATGAAAAAATGAACCCGAAAATTTCGGATTTTGGGCTGGCCCGAATGTTCGAGGGCACTCAAGTTTTGGTGAACACTCACAAAATTGTTGGAACACTGTAAGCTCTCTAGTCCTACTTGAATTATCAATCTGTTGAGCCAAACTTTTCAATCAGATATATGTGATTGAGTTGCCGCAATCCTGTTGTTCTTCAATTCAATTAGAGAGTACCCAATTTGTTCTACTCAACTGCAGTGGTTATATGTCTCATGAGTATGCCATGGGTTGAATATTTTCCGAGAAGTCCAATGTCTATAGCTTCGGAGTGTTGCTATTGGAGATCGTCAGGGGCAAAAAGAACACGGCCCTGTATGACCAGGGACAATATCTCAATCTCCTTTCCTATGTAAGTGCCCAATTCCATCCTTAATCGATAATGTATGTTCCCTGCAAAATTGTGACTGTTCTATCTACTAGGCATGGCATTTATGGAGTGAAGGCAAAGCATTGGACCTGCTGGATGAAGCAATTGCTGTTAGCTCTCCGTTGGAGGTAACAAGATGCATCCGTGTGGGGCTTCTGTGTGTTCAGGACCATGCCATAAATAGACCGAACATGTCCGATGTGGTTCTGATGCTAAGCAGCGAATCAGATCTTCCTCAGCCGAGACAGCCTACATTCACTTTCCAAACCAAAATGCCAAATGGTGATATTCCATCACAGCAAGAAAGCATCTGGTCTGTTAACACTGTCACCACTACGATGGTCGAAGGAAGATGACGGCTATGCTTCTTCATTTTGTTCTCCTTTTTTGGCAGATTTGTGTCGTTATATTCTACAATGACGAGTGTTTGATCAATTCAAGGATGGCTTTGGTCTGCTCTGTACAAAAGACTGAATGAACTTCGCCACTTTTCCATGGATTTTACACTGAAGTGTGAGCTTGAACATATACCTTTTTAACTAACATAATGGACGCAGGAATTTGTTTTGATTTACAATAGCTAGAACTGTTAGTGTCTCTAAGGAGATCAACCAAGTGCTCACCATCGCCTGTCATCACCAGTTGCGTTATGAAAAATTGATTTTCTGGTTTTTTAGATGAAAGATATCATTAGGCAAGCTAGACTAAACTTCCCACATAAGAATCTTGAGTACTGAAAGAGCAAAAAGTATTTCCAGGTTCGGGATGATCCATAGATACAATTTACCTTCTGCAGATTTGATATGAAGAGGCATTTATGCGTATGGCAATTATTTTGCTGCCTTGCAGCCATAAAATAATTCTCAGATATCCAAGAAGAGGAAAGAAAACGGAAAGTGGCAAAAAGCTTGAATTGTGGAACAATTCACTTCAGATGACCTTGTTTATTGCATCAGAAGAAACATATGGTGAACAAATTTGATCTGAAGCGGCTTCAACCCCTCGTACATTATCTATACACTGGGAAGTCAAGTCGCATTTGAAACAATGGCCGAAGAGAAGAATGCCGATGTCTGCGGGCTTCTCATCCAAAAACGGAGCTGTCAAATACCAATGTCATCATCTGATCTCTTGGCATTCTGGCAATCCGCTTAAACTGGGACAGGCATCATCAGCTTCCAAAACACAACTTAATTTGTTCAATACCATGATCTTTGAAGCTATCTTGAAGAGGACCTGTGACCTCGCACATTCGGCAACACGGTGTAGAAATGGTTTGGACAAGCACAATGACGCTGTGGATCTACTTGAATAACGTCAAGGAAGCATAGAAAAGGGTGCGCTTTGGCTGGTTATGTCTATGCAGCATGTTCGTTAACCAGGAATTGTAGGATTCCGCCTGCGGAGTGCAGACATAGTCTTGAAGCTCAGCATGTTGGCATCTTCGGCCCAATAGCAAACAATCACCAGTCCAGGCCAAGCATGGCCTCAATGAATTGTTGCATTGGCACATAGATTTAGTAGAACATAAATGTTTCGTCGTTTCTATGTGCCGCACCAATTGCCATGAAAAATGACACTACCAATCTTTTTAACCTTGACAGTGTCAATGTACAATGCCATCTTTAGATTTTTAAATTGTTTAATTTGATCCTTATACTACTCCTGAATGTTTAATTTAATCCCTAAATTTTAAATTTACTCGATTTAGTCACTTAACAATTTGTAAATGTTCAATGCCATCCTTCATTGCTATTTCACAAGTTTTTATGGTTACACTATTCCCCAAATTTTAATATTTATTTTCATTTCTATCCATTACTAAATCAACAGAAAAAATTGCGATACTCTTGTTATTTATTACTCTTTTTTCTTTCCTTTTTGGTCTTTATAAACGCTATGATAGTTCCATTTAAGTCCGTCATGACTTATGATCTTTACAATAGTAAAAGCAGTATCTCATATAAAGTAGTATGGGGTTGATACTTCTGCTATTTTAGTTTCCTAATTATAGACTTTATTACATTTAATTAAAAACCACAAAACACAAAAATTTGACAATTTTATCGATCCAAAAAAGTAGAAACGAGATTTATATTAATATAACTATGATTATCCATTGATAAATTGATATCATTTTTTGATATCCTAATTAAAAGACTTATCCTTAAAACAACAAGAATATTAACTCGACATAACTCTATATAGCAAGAATATGAATCTAATATATCTAGATATTAATATCATTTATAGAATAACTGTTTTCATAAGGATATATGCAATATTAATTTATCCATAGATAATTGAACTTATGCTAATTGAACTTATGCTAATCTGAATATGATTCCTAATATTTTAAATATATAGCATTTTCAAGTTTTAGCATCTCATATTTTCTTTAGACTTAGTCAATGACATAAAATAAGAAATTGAAATAGTAAAAATATCAACCCAATATTACCCCTAAATAAGGTTACAATTCTACTATTATAGAGAGCGTGAGTTACAACATACTAATGGAATTATCGTAACATTCATAACAACGAAAAAGGTAAAAGAAAACGTAATAAAAAGAAGGCATAATTTTTGTTAATTTAGATAATGGATTGAAATTAAACATATATTTTAAAACCCAGGCAACATTTTAAATATAAAGATTTGTGAATTGAATATAACATAGATGAGATTTAGGAATAATCGAAGACTCAATTGAATAAATTGAAAATTTAAAAATTAGGCTGAACATAAAAAAATAATAATAATTTAACAGTTGCGTTGAACAAATTAAAAATTCAAGAATTATATTGCAAATGTACAAACATGAGGCCAAAATTCAAGAACTAATGGTATCATTTTCTTGGAGTTTAACAGTGAGAGTCTGTTTTTTTCAAGTAAAGACTCGAAAAGATGCCATAAATTCAATTGATGATCGTTCAGATTACATTCCAGATAAGGTAAAGAGACAACAAACCAACATGGGCCCAAAGAGTTGGACCAAAACATGCTGGCTGGCCAGAGGGTCCTGGTTGCAGTCATTGCCAAGCTCTGTCATATCGTGTGACATCATCTCACTCTATAATGAGTCTATTGACAATTTTTTTTTTTACTTGGAAAGTCTCCCGTAATTTCTCGATTTCTTCCCCCACGGCCACACACGTGAGGAATAGTAAATTTTATAAAAAAAATTCAGACAATGATTGCAAGATATTTTGCTGGGAAAAAAAAAATGAAATGACCTTATAATATAAAATGGTATCAAGATCTGTGTGCCCTCGCCATATAATTCTCACGTCTCTCTCCCCTATGTATATATTAAAAAAGTAATTAAAAAGGCCATCTAAATTTTTTTTAAAAGACTTATTTTAGAAAAGTACATTTAATATCTACCAAATTTGATAACTTGTCCCGGTGTAATTTCTCTACTAATCCGCTGGGCTCTTGCTTTGCCCTTTTCTTTCGCTCCTTGAATCCACTTACCTACCAACAAAAATATAAAAATAAAAACCCACTTTTGTGGTGGGACCCCCCCTATAATTAGGTCATTGCAAAAAAGAAAAGAAATCATTGGATCTTTTGGGATTCGATTATAGTATAAGATATTAATATATAATTCATATATTTATTAAATTATATTTCCCAAATAGTGGACGGATGCCTCATAATCCACCGGCAACTCCATCATTACGCCTCGCCTGCCTTCTCTCCCTCCCTCCCTCCCTCCCTCCCTCTGTATATATCCTCTTCTTCTGCGGCTGTCTGTGGCTGCCAAGATATTCAGACAACCGGCTGAACACCGGAAGAAGAACCGAAACCTTCGCCATTTTCGTTGCTCGTCTCTCCCCGAGTTCCGTTCGATCGTCTCCTTCGCGCGAGAACTCGGTAACCCACTGTTGGATTCGACGCAATCCCCGAACTCGCCTGGAAAGCACCGATCTTGTCGCGCGGAATCGGAGAAAGTCGGGGTCTTTCTCGAGGAACGATCCGTTCGCCCGCGATCCAGTTTCGGATTTCGGACGTTGTCGGGATATCGAATCTTGGGTCGGATTCGGAACATGGGTTTCGACAAGGAAGCGAGCTCGTCGTCGCGGACCCTGGAGCAGCTCCCTCGGGAGGACACGCCGCTCCTGGGCAAGCCGCACCCGCTCTCGTCGCAGGCCAAGACGTTCGCCAACGTGTTCATCGCGATCGTCGGGGCCGGGGTCCTCGGCTTGCCGTACGCGTTCAAGCGCACCGGGTGGCTCGCGGGCCTGCTCATGCTCTTCTCCGTCGCCGCCTTGACCTACCACTGCATGATGCTCCTGGTCCTCACCCGCCGCAAGCTCGAGTCCTTCGACGGGTTCTCGAAGATCGCCTCCTTCGGCGATCTCGGGTTCGCGGTGTGCGGGTCGATCGGTCGGGTAGCTGTGGACATCATGATGGTGCTGTCGCAGGCCGGGTTTTGTGTCAGTTATTTGATTTTCATTGGTAACACAATTGCTAATTTGTTTAATTCGGCCCCGGCTAGGAGTGTGGGTGCGTATATGAGTACAAAGATATGGGGCATTTCCGCCAAGAGTTTCTACATATGGGGATGTTTGCCATTCCAGTTGGGCTTAAATTCGATTAAAACATTGACGCATCTGGCGCCTTTGAGCATCTTTGCAGATATAGTCGATCTCGGAGCGATGGGCGTGGTGATGGTTGATGAGGGGGGTATCATTTGGAGGAACGGGGCAAACATTCAGGCCTTTGGGGGTCTGTCTGTGTTCTTTTATGGAATGGGTGTTGCTGTTTATGCTTTTGAAGGGATCGGCATGGCGTTGCATCTGGAGTCCGAGATGAAAGATAAGAGTAAGTTTGGGAAGATCTTGGCCATTGCAATGGCTTTCATCGCATTGATGTATGGAGGATTTGGATTGCTGGGTTACTTGGCCTTTGGCGAGAACACCAGAGATATAATCACAGCGAACATGGGGAAGGGCTTGATTAGTACTTTGGTGCAACTGGGTCTTTGTATCAATTTGTTTTTCACCTTCCCTTTGATGATGCACCCGGTTTATGAAATCGTCGAGAGGCGTTTCTGGGGCGGAAGATATTGCATATGGCTGAGATGGCTGCTGGTGTTGTTAGTGAGCTTGATTGCCCTGCTGGTCCCTAACTTTGGGGATTTCTTGTCATTGGTCGGGAGCAGCGTATGCTGTGGACTGGGATTCGTGTTGCCAACTCTGTTTCACTTGCTGATGTGCAAGGAAGAGATGAGCTGGGTAGGCCTGAGTGTGGACTCAGTGATTTTCGTGCTGGGAATCGTGCTAGGTGTTTCAGGGACTTGGTATTCACTTGCAGAGATTTTCTCTGCATAGGTATGATTTTGAGCTTAGTTTTCAAAGTTCATACAGGGTAGCAGTGTGATGAATATTTGTATCACTCTATCATGAGAATGGACTCTATCCCATGGACAATAAAACTGGTGAGCGCATAGTATCTGTTCATCCTATGAATAATTCCATTAAACAGTAATATATCAGTGTACTAAGCAAGAATCATCTGAAATGTTAATACGATTTCTATGTTCTCGACTCTCATCTTCTACTGATTATATGTTGCTTTTGTCTGATCAATCGTTTTGTCAGGTATGTTAATTTCCTGCTGCCATTCTTTGATAAACGCCTGCAGCATTTAGTTTTCCAGTTGAGCAATGGTTGAGTGAATTAATTGTACACAGAGTAGTCAGATAGAGCTCATAGAGGTATGCTTATGAACTACATCTATTAACTGGAAACAAAGTTTTGGAACGAACTTAGGCACCCCTTGAAGATTTATGGATAAGTTCTTTAAGTTACTTCCTTGGAGGAACATGAGAGTTTCCATACCAGATTCCCTTATAAGTGGAAGACCCTGCTCAGTTTCTAATCCCTGCGAAGACCTCGATCTCCATGCCTTTTGTCGGTGAAACATTGATTTGTGTAAATGACTTGTTCACTTGGGGTCGGCATGCAGGCGCCACAACTTTTGAGAAAGGTTTTATCTCATTGTCTGCTCGGGTGATTCCTTTCTTTGATAAATTGAAAACTGAGTACTGAGTCCAAATGACAAGTTCAGATTAACTTCCATATGTAAAACTTTCATCTTGCTTTGTGTTCTCTCGAGGAAAATTTGGGTTGATTTCACGCCATTCCGGTCTAATCGGTTGCTTCAAATGGTTTAGACCATTCGAATAAATGAAGTACAAACCTTAGCAATGAGAGTTTTCAAGTTACAGGGCATTCCTCAAGCTGGCGAATTGCTCGTCTTTGCGTAAATGTTCCTCATCATAGGGCTCCAACATTTCTTTGTCGATCTTCTTCTTTAGTCTGGAGAGAGAAGTAAAATGAAAACTCAAAACTCTCATGCAGGGGGAAGAATTACCAGGGAGTGTTCCAAGTTGCAAGATCAGAGATTTATGAGTAATACTTGATACGCTGACCATGTCTACTTCTTCGCCAGTTTCGTTCCGGCATTAATACAGGGTCAAAAACTCATGTCGGCGAAAGGAAAAGTAGTCGAAATGGTGTAACTTTCTCGATGTATGAGGCCCCTGTTTGAAAACTGTAGATTCTTGTTAGCAAATAAGTACCGAGGCCTTGATCTCCCTTCCCTACCAAGCTTCGAACCATCCTCTAGTGCGATAAGAACTACAGGTCGACCGATCCCAGAAAAGTCGCATTTAGATGTACTTTGTCAAACATCCTAAGCCAAAAATGCCGTACCTCAAAACAGAGATTTGTCTATTCGCAATTCAACGCCCGTCTGTTTTCAAGAATCCGATCGGTCAAGAATTTGGACAACGTGTCGAAGGTTACAGTTCGAACTTCTTGAAAGGCAGCTTTCATTTGACAAGGACATGAATTTGGAACGATGCGAATTAATTACGGTTCAAACTTGAAAGGCGGCTCTCTCTCTCTCTCTCTCTAGGACATGGATTTGGAACGAAGGACGACGCGATGGCGACTCTTCTTTTGTTTGGACCGGTATTAAGAAACTTGTGCGGAGACAGCTGTGTTCCATTCACATCCGATAAGCTTAGCGAACTTAAAAAAGATGACTGAAAAGGATGGAGAAGCTGTCCTTATCGCCGAAGCTCATGAAGAAACGCTCAAATCACTGGTCCGATCAATCGCCAACTTCTTTATTTGATTTGATCTTTCCTTCATCAAGTGCCGAGGAACACTCTTCGACGATTGCTCAGCACTGCTTAAAGTCATCAATAGGTAATTGGGGATTTTGCAGAAATCGCGATATTAATCAGGCTCTCATGGAAAATAATACTAGATCAACTCTGTAACCAGCAGCAAGTGATACTTCAACCTACAGAAACAGAATGAAGAAAACACTAACTCACAAATGATCCGTACTCGCTCAGATTCTGTGCAAATCGAAGAATTAGAGAACAATGCTTCACGAAGCAATCCTTGCGTCTTGAAGAAAGTGGCGCGAGCAGCAATCGAGTATAAAGGAAACTAGGGCAAAAGCTATATTTATTCATCCATCATTCCGCACAGTATTAAAACAGCCTTTCTATAGCCGTTGTATGACATAAAGAATTTCAGATCCTCAATCAGTAGGACATGGAAAATTAAGAATTCGAGAGCTCTAGAGCAAGAACAGGAAGAAAGGAGAAGATATCATCCATCGTCAAAGCAGCCAAAAATAAGCACAGATCACCGGAAAGCTATTAATACACACAAAAAAATAATACAAGAGAATACTCTATGGTCCTCCCAATCGGTTGTGAAACAGAATGCGACACAAACAAACCACTTGATGAACTCAACGGCTCGGTCCGGGAAGCAACGAGGCACGACTCTTTTACCACAGCTAGAAGGCACTCCAGTTATCTGAACTCTTTGGAGTGTGACCCCAGTGATCTGAACTCTTTGGAGTGTTACCCCAGTTATCTGAACTCTTGGGAGTGTGACCCCAGTTGTCTGAAGTTTGACTCTCCTTGGAGGTCCTAAATGGGCCCGTCCCAAAAGGATCTGAATCATCAAATGATGGAAATCCATGACCCTGGTCGAAGTCAACACTGCTGCGCATTGAATCAAACCGTGTCAATGTTTCGCGCTGGGGAAAGCTTTCACCATCATGCGTGCTGAAAGAATCAAATCTCGAGAATGTATCACGTTGGGGGAAGGTTCTGCTGTCTTGCGTGTTGAAAGAATCAAACCGCGAGAATGTGTCACGCTGGGAAAAGACTCCACTGTCGTGAATGTTGAAAGAATCAAATCTTGAGGAGCTGTCAAATGACAGTCCTGATGGCTCACTGTATTTTGGAGAAAAGCCTGAAGTATAGAGCGGTGTGCTGGGAACAGATTCATCAAAAAATATGCTCTTCTTCTGTGAGCTGTCTAATGATGGTCGTGATGGCTCGCTGTATCTTGGAGAAAAGCCAGAAGTATAGAGTGGTGTGCTGGGAACAGATTCATCAAAAAACATGCTTTTCTTCTGAAAACCAGCCTGTGGCAGCCCAGTCCGGATGGGATTAAGGCCAAATTCCATCGATCCAAATAAGGAGTCATCTTTGAATCCTTCGTGATCCGTATCCTACATCGCATACAAAAAGTGAGAACAGGATGAAATTTTTCTTGAGCAGAGAGAAATTGACCCCTCAGCTTATATACTAGGATTCTGAAAGATGACCATTAATTGAATCTTAAGATCAAAGAACAGAATCATAAGATTTCATAACTAGATCAAATGACACCAAGTGTGAGAAATAGTTGTGAAACACCAAAAAGAACAATAGATTACTGGTTAAGCAACAACATAATGTTAAACATGACGATGACAATAGACATGAGAAATGTAATCACATTAAAAGAAATACAAAGCCAACTTCCTTTAACATATCTTTTTATTAAGTGTCAATCAAATGTCTAGACTTTTGCTTTTTCCAGAGAAAAAATCAAATCTACCTCTAATATCCAGAACTAAATAGGGGTTAATGTGCTGTGTTCTCAAGCTTAAATTTGATCAGCCTTAAGTTCAGAAAATCTTGAGATGAATACGAATCAAAAGACAAACTTCAAAAGACAAACTTCAAAAGACAAACTAAAAATGCCCTAAAAGAAATACAAGTGTAAGAAGAAGCAACTCTATGCATGTCCCAGTAGAGCCACTTGCAGACTGCAGTAGCAAGGGCAAAGCAGTAGCTTCAATGGTCTTCATGTAATACAGCAGGTCATGGTAAGGCTTCCAGTTTAAGGCAGACTTCATTTCTGATGGTTTCACAAAACCCAATTTACTAGTCCAATGAAAAATAGGGGTGTAATAAAGCTGGTGTAATCGAGCCAGTCCAGTCTCTAGCTCGACCTCAACTTGCCAAAAATGTCAACCCAACTCAACTTGGAAACAATCAAGTTACAAATAATGACAACTATTTTCCCATGAAATTATATAATTGCAGGGGAAAATATTTAAAGATCTTTGTGTCTGAATCTGTAATTAAATTTATTTCACAAAAACACTACAAGCTCGATTAGGCTAGTAAGCCTATCAAGCTAAGCATTGATGATCTCAAGCTCAACTCAACAAGTCACTCAAGTAGCTTGAGCGCAAACTTGACTAAAAATCAAGTGAGTTGATCTCAAGTAATGATTGAGGTGAGCTGGATCTTCTCACAATGGCTGAGAAAAACTCTCTGAAGATGAATGATAAATGGGACAGGACAGTTAGGCTCTTCTGCCTGACAGATGTAGGAATATTTTATAGCAGCTCAATCTAGCAAGTCAGTAATCTCTAGCAGTCATAGCAGTCAAACAAGTATTTTACCCCTCTCTCTCTCTTACAAATTCAACAAGATAAAGAGGATCCTCAACAATTCAAGAACCTAAAGTTCAATAAGTTGGCCCACAATTTGACAACATCTCTATTTGCAATAAGAATTGACCCAATCTCCCAGATAATAACATCAAAAGAATGAAACTTTAAGAAAAGTCTATGCTACCCAGACCAAACCAATTGGTTGAAAGTAAATTATCGTAATCCTTGTACAGGGGCACTCACCCAGCAGTTCAGATAACATGGTTTGTTTATTCCTTGAGGAGACACATACCATAGATAATAAGCTGCATTAAGTAATCAACCTTTGGAACATCTAAGCATCCACTAGATGGTACAAGAAGAATCTTACCTTGCTGGCACTTAATGGGTTGAATCCCCAAACGGAATCTACATCATCATTTGTATCAAACGTACCCCATGCTGGTTCATCAAAACTCCTATCCCCAGAAAGAACAGAGCCGGCAGCCTCATGATCACTGCATGTGGTAGAAGTACACATGCAATTGTCAGTGAAAGTAAGATTGACTTGCTGAAGTTGATTGCACCATAACAAAAGAGCTCCGCCTCCCACACAACGCCACAATGATCAAGGATGTAAGGTGTAATGATAAAAAGCAAGCTGAAGATCCCTCATAATAAAAATAAGATCGAATAACAATGCCCTTTTTAGCTGGAAAAGAATTGTCCTTTCTAACAGGGAAAAAAAAAGGAAAAGAAAACAACTCCAGTGGACTATTTTTATTTCTGAAACTTCAAGTACCAAGCAATTGTTAAATTCGAATTAGTGCTAACTCTTTTCTTAGGATGTCTTAAATATACCTTAAACTACATAACTGCATATGTTCTTTCTATACAAAATATCAAACAGAAACCACATGCCTACTGGGACCATATTACAGATAACTATCCTTAAGGGGAACACAAAGACTAAAAGGGGAACACACTTAAGGGAAGAATTGCAAGACACAATTCTGAAGTGGAGATTTGCTACAATTTGAAAATCTGGGGATGCTTATAAAGATGCCATGCTACAACAATTTACTCAGTCTGAGTTATCTGTCATATTGAGTTCTTTTCAAATTCTCAATCTAATCAGGGTGACTCACTGCTTTGGGACTCAACATCTAGCATCATCCTACGCCAACCAGGGGAGTATATGAAATTCACCGGTGACAATTTGCACATAAGCAGATAAGTAACAGTCACCAAGGGAAGACCTAGATTTCAACCTTAAGAAACCAATTGCGCTGCTGTAACAGCAGACTGCATCCTACCTCTACTATCCGAAACACATGACATATGTTAAGTAAACTTACCGAAAGATTTACCTACTCTCTTTGCATAAGTGGCATTGTATTGTACTAATATTTATTACCTTATTTCTTTGTCATAATGCAATGAAGAATCCATGGTGGTTGTCTTTCCGTATCCAGTTCCATATCCAGAATCCGCAAAATCTCTAGAGGGGCTTTCAATTGTACTTGGAGCAGCAGGACTGCTTGGTTTGCTTTTGGGTGTGCCATCTTCATTTTTGTTGTGGTGTATTCCATTTTCAACCACATGCCCATCTGAAGTCAAAGGCTTCTCTTTGTCCACATTGGCCTGAGGTAATGAAGGGTCAACTGGGCTCTGAACTACAGATGGCTTCACTACCTGAGCTGGTGAAGATTTCTGTTTAGGGGGTGCTATAACATTTTGGACATCAAGTGTGAACTCCTTGACAAATGTGAAACCTGAATTGATGGTACAGAGCTACATCGTCAAAAACTGCAGAAGCATTGTATTACATATTAAATCTACAGAAATGAGGAAAGTACAATAGAACCACTGACAACCATTATATACGATCCTTTGACAGTTAAAATTACAAATGATGCAGCCAATCCATCATGTAATCCATGAAGGAATTATGTCAGACTATATCTCACTACATGCCAACTTCCAATAATAGTGTGCTTGTTCAGTGATAAAATCCACCATGCATTAAGAGACAGTAGAGAGGTCACAACTCAAAATTATTTGGCAACTCCAATTAAAATACCTAAAACAGGAAAATCCACTATTAAAAAACACAGGTTAAAAAATATCACACCTTCTTCTTCAAACTTATCCCAGTCTTCATCCCAATCAGCAGCTGTCTCTTGGATACCATGTTGCCAGCCTTCAACCATGAAGAAGAAAATATTAAGCCGCCAGAAGCATCAGTGAAACTAAACTCTTGTGAACACAAACAGAACAAATAGACAAACATAATAGAAGAGAGCACATGAAATTGATGAGCTTAACTGATCACAATAAATTGTAATCATTATGTAGTGCACAACAAGATCCCTTTCAATAATATCCCGGAGCTATGTTTGAATGACTCAAAGCTAATCGACAAGAAAGTGAACCATAGGCTAAGAGAAAAAATCACTGTGCACATATGAATCAATTCATCATTCTTTCACCTTTATGTATTGTAATCTTTTTCTTGAGATTGCAAAAAGGTTTGTAAAACAGAAAACGGGTCTAAGATTCCAACTTTGTCTTCCTTCCCTCATTTTGGGTCAAACTTAAATGTCTATTCATTTCCCTCTCATAACCACATAAAATATCTCTCCTTCTCTCTCAAGGAATTAGTCTCATGCACAAACAACTGAGAGGTCAAGGTACCTGAATATTGAACATTTACATCATTTAAATGTCCAGTGATGATGACCTAAGTTAATATTTCTCAATAACTCCTTAATATTTAGGAGTTAAAAGAGGCAGCTTAAGTTCCTATAGACATAACAGTAAGATCATTCCTTGAGTTGATAGAAGTTGACATTCTCGACCACTCCTTAAGTCATCTGCTTCTCACAAGGAAAATAAGCAGACTATACAGCCACTGAAATCTACATTAACTAATAATAAAACAAGAAAAAGATTGCAAATAGTAACCAGAAGTATTTTGTTATACTGCCAAATTCATAAAGATGATTGAGAGAATTAGAGATATGTAGAAGGAAATTACCAAACGGAAGTTCAAGAAGCGAAGTTGGCTTTGCACGTAGTCCGTACTTCTTGCAGCGCTCATTGAGATTTTTCACAAGCTCATCAAGATCCAACTGGATATGATCAGCACGGCCCTGAGAAGGGGGCAAAAAGGCACCTAAGTATTTCTTTAATATTTCAACAAGCCCACCAATTAAGTATTTACCTGTAGAGCACCATCAGCACCATCTTTTTCCATGCTGACAATGGCTCGGTACAGCTCCATTTTCTTCTCCTGCAAAAAAAACAAATAATAAGTTTAATTGAAAGGGAAACATAGATCCATTCTATTCAAGCAGAGGGAATTCCACATACAGTTGCTCCCACATTTTGCTCTCTTTAATTTGAATGGCCAATTTTTAATTCAAGTACTCAATATATCAGATGAAATACACAAAACCCATTAACTAGTAAGGTAACAGTCTACTGCAACAAATAATACCTGTAAATCGCGGAATGTTGCTTCTTCAATCGTTAACTTAGAGGCCACATCTCCAGCTTGCCTGCATTTCTCTTCATATTTCTTTGCTAAGCCCTCCACCTAAGTCAATAGGTCATTATATCAGGACTACTTTAATAAAATTGCTAATTTTTAAAATACAAGCATTGAACAAGTACCTCACGTTTGTCACCAGATACTCTTTCCATGATTTCATTGAGGCGATTGTCACATCTGCTCTTATACAGAACCTATTAGAGAAGGAGAGTCAAAGGCAGGCCACATGTACAGATAATATCATCAGACTACCAAGTAAACGCTGGTATGTTATAAAATTGTGCAATGATAGTTGGCAGCCATTAAGACAAAGACATAATCAAAGTATCCAAAAGGTGAAAGTGAGATGTAGTAGCTAGATGAGCTGAATCAAGTTTTCTATTTGCTAATTGCTGAATTGTCAAACCAACTCATAACATTGAATGACACGGCCAGCATTCGGTAGGTAAGAGGTTTGTGTATTTATCGTGAAAAAATGGTGATACCAAATTAAAATGCATGAGACAAATCATTACATGGATGTACTGGAATTGTACATATCCTGAATCCCACAACCTTTCAATAACAAAGAGGCTCATATGAAGAGAAATTACTCACGAGTTCTTGCATCTTAGTACGGTAAAACTCAATTTTCTCTTTAGAATCCATTATTTCTTTCTCCAGCTCCTCCACCTACAGTGAAAAAAAAAAGGTCAAAAGAATTTGTTAATCATTGCCAAAAGCAGCAACAGGATCAAATCTCAATCACATAATCTTTGAAATCATGCTCAAGAAAACTGAAGTCCAAAACTTTTGGAGAATGGCAGCTGCTACTAGAACCATCAATTACTTCATGATGTAAATGCAGAGGGAAAGGCAATCTATACTCAAGTCAGTATGGCACAAGGGAGAACCTCTATATGATCAGTAACCATGTATGCAACTGCTAATGGCCTGCCAAGAGTTCCACTTCAAGTAATTTTATCTTAAACAACTCAAAGTTACGATGGCATGGTTTGTGCAAATGTAGCTTATGAGCCAGAGTGGAGAACATTGGATTGCGAATTACAGTACCTTGTTATATGATACTTCTTAGATAGCCAAAATGCTTTCAAACAGCCATCTAATAACTCCATACAAATTACAAACAAAAGCACACTCCAAATCACAAATCAATCTCAAACAGATAAGGATGAACCAAGATCTGCATTACCTTCTTGTCAGCATCCATCGCTTCCTGGAACCTTGAACCGAGAGAACTCTGTTCCTCCTTACTAAGCTGGTCCACAAGGTGCTTCTCCAAAACCGGAACTTTTTTCTGCTGCTTGGGCTGTACCACATCATCTGATGGAGGGGCAGCAGGGGGCCTTGGAGGCCTTCCTCTGGGTGGATGTGCCATGTGCTGAGAAACAGGCAAAACAGCCGTCCCTTGTTGCTGCAAACCTACCAATAACAAAAGGCATAATTTGATTATGATGTCAGAAACGTTTGATCAGTAATACATAAAGAAGTTCCATCAGTACCAGATGCCTGCGCCCAGGCTACATTTGCATATCCTGCAGATGGTTGACCCGGTTGGTCAAATAAAATGTTGCTCGGAAGGACAGTTGGAAGAGTACGTCCCTCTCTATATCGCTCCAACAAATAGAGTGCAATACAGAACTCCCTGAGAGAAAGCATGCTATCATTATCCTGATCCGATAAGTCCCACACTTGCTTTAAAATCTCTGACAAACACAAAAAGGCAGTAGATGATGAGAAAATTTGTCCAAAACACAAAAAAGCATCAACTTCGGATATAAAAAAAAACAATATAAACAAAATAATGCATAACGGCAAATCAAACAAAGACTTCAACCCCAATTCAAAATCCTGTGCAAGCCCATCATGCAAAATACAAGAACACACTCATCTTAAAGTTTCATGATTCATCCTATAGCTAACAATGGAAAGCTTTAACTTAATGAATCTTTTTTCTGGGGATCAGCAGAACATTCTTTCATCACCCTTTCATTACAGTGCCTTTAGATTGGCTACAATAACATTTATGAAACCCAGAGTTCATGGAAGTGACTTCATTTGTGATTATAGCACATCAAAAGCTTCATATTCAGTAAGAATCATCACTCCAACTTCTAGAGTTTGATGGAAAAACCAACGGAACACTCACCTAAAGAAATTGCCATTAAAGGAGAATGAGAGAGCCAATATAGATTTTTCCAATTTTCAATCACTGAAATAGCTAACTAGCAGAACAACCAATCCAAAAAAAGAAAAAGCAAAAACTATCAGATTTTACCTCGAGGAAGTCTCCAACTCAGAAAGAGATTGCGCGCCTGTTCACCAGTAATTTTCCCATCTTTGTCTTTGTCTACTTCCACGAATACTTTCATATATTTCTGAACATCCGTTTGAGTCATTTTAGGCCATGGCATCTGTGATTGGCTGGAAGGTGCATTGGCAGATGGGGGTGAAACCACAGGTGATGAAAATGTGGATGTACTTGCAGCTGAGACTTGCTGAGCCGGTCTAAAATTAGACTGAGCTGGCCGGGGTTGCCCACCCACAGGTTGCATAGCAAATGAAGTTTGCAGAGATTCCAGAGCATTCGGCCGAACAGAAGGCTGATTAGCAGCAGAAAGAGAAGTGGCCGATGAGTTAGGTGCACTGAGTGCAGAAGATTCTTGCCGTGGTTGAGGTTGGCTTGCCGAGAAGGCACCTTCTCCGAAAAAAGAGTCGGAAGCAAATCCATTGCCTGAAACACCCATTTGTTTGGGATCCCTGGATGGTGTTGCAGAGGGGGCTTGTGGCCTAGGTGGCAGTGAAGTTTCATGCCCTGATGTAGAAATCCCAAATCCATGTGGTGTCATTGAGGATGCAACTCCTCTATTGGCGACCTGTGGGATTGTTCCACTAGGCGGTCTCCCCATCATTCCACCAGTCCAATCACTTGAAATGCTTGAGTTTGGAAGGGATGGACCCACTGCAGCACCTCTCACGGGAAAACTCTGGGTGGGAGCACCCTGCGTTGGCTGCAAAGTTGAAGCGGATACTGCTGGCGGACGCAATGGACCAGCTTGAGAAGAGAACTGCTGCTGGCTTAAGTTTACACCAAGAGGTGCTTGTGATCCTCCAAATCCAAGACTCTGGGGAGTTGATGAAGCAATGACACCAGCTTGAGGAGCAGCTGCTTGTGTGCTAGTGTTTGGTTGTGGTGCAGAAACACCAGGAAGATTTATCTGTGGCGCAGGAATTTTAGCAGCAGCTGGGCTATATAATGCAGCCTTCACAATTTCAGGAGTCAGTTCCCGTTTTTTTTGTGCTACCGTTACAAGTTTAAGAGCATTATAAAATTCAGCCCGACCAAGGAACCCTGTCCGTTTCTGGTCAGCATAGTCCCACACCTTCGAAAGAGAAAATCACGTTAGAGATGGGGATGAATTTAGGATCTCTAAACGATGCACTCAACTTCAATGAATTGATCACACTAGAAGTTGTAACACGAAAAAGCATCCTCAAATGCAAAAAGACCACATCTTCGCACGTACTCAGGACCATTCAGATGTTGACTTACCATCGTAGAACCTACTCCTATACCCTCCAAATGAGTCCACATAATGGCTCCAATATGACGCATCATTTTAATATACAGCCAACTATGGAGATATAAACCTTACCAAAAGAATAAAATAAAAGTGCCAACTAGAATGGAAGAACACAGAGAAACAACCACTGTTAAAAACATTCCATCCTTCTCCGTTTGTATATTTCTACCTCTCATTCCCCGTAGCTTTGTTGTTGGATCAAATCATACTTCTACTCATCATTTTAGCTTGTATAACCAAGCATTGTTCATCGCAGATGCTAAATCAATTCCAATGAACTTCCAGATTTTGATCATTTCTTTGCCTTAGCAAGCACTCCTCATGCATTTTTGCACTAGGCACTCCTTGGACTCTACCTGTCAAGTGTGTCCATTTCCTCCAACAACAGCCACCGTCTCTGATATGACACTCGATCTAGAGGAATATGAAAAGGTTCCATTTTCACACAACAATGTTGTAAAGAACGGTCTTGACATGTTAATATGGTAACACAACCTCGCAAGAAATTTTAATGTGTGCATCTGTGTGGAGGTGTGTCATCACAACATACAAATCGATTCATATAGTAGATACTATATCTTTTTTTCTGGATAAGCCAAGTGACTAAATCTTTTTATCTGCAAAAGAGAGGAAAGAAAAAAAAATTGCACCTCACACAAAACTCCTCCTTCGAGTGCTAGTAACATACAATGCTTAGATAATTAGATCAAGAAACTCTAAAGCGGCTATATCTAAGTTCTCGTGACTTTGATCCCACTCCCACCCACGTTTGATATAATCTACAATGTGAACTCCATTCCTCCATTAAGACTACACATTTATAATTCCATCTCCCAAATCCAAGCAACCACCAAAGAACCGTCTCATTTGACCTTCACAGTAAGTACTACTACTAAAAACCACTTCAGCATCTATCCTCGCAACCCTATCCGCGCCACTCCCCTCACACCCAAAAGCATCAATTCAGCCGACCCGATCGAGCTCGCGACCCGACGCACACAATTACACACCCAGTCACGCACACATCCCAAAAACCACAACGCGAAGCCATCCGGAATCACCTTGGCGAGGACCGGCTTGGGCAGGCCAGAGGCCTGGAAGAAGGTGACGGCCTCGAGGCCGCTGATCCGGCCGTCCCGATCCAAATCCGCCCTCGTGAAGTACAAATCGAAGAGATCCACATTGGGCGGCTGGTTCTGCGCCGCCGACGCCATGGACGGTCCGCCCGCCGATCGCCGCCCGATTCGGAGCAAATTCCCTCGCCGCGGGTCGGGTCAGAGCGCGGAATCAAGCAGCGACGACATAGAGAGAGAGAGAGAGCAGCAGCAGGACCTTCCGCCTCCGACGACGACCCGAGCAAAAGAGGAACCGAAGAAAGAGAGAGATCGGCGCCGGCGGCTTCCCGATTCCGGACTTTCCACCGACGAATCGGAGATTGAGAACAGGGGAAAATGGGTAAAAGAGCAGAAATCGAAGACGAAGAAGAAGACGGACGATGGATGACGATGGCTACGGGCTTCTCCCCGACTCTTTTCTTCCCCCGATTTAACCTCTGAAAATGTTTTTTTTTTTATAAAACGTTAAAAAAAAAAAAACGATGGTCTCCTCCCGATTCAAATGAAATAATATTAATTATGAATTGGGATAAGAATACAAACGCTCCCAAACTTTCAGTCAATATGCAATTTAGTCCTTAATATATATAATTTGGTTCCTGAACTTTTAATTTATTTAATATAATCCATAAACTTTTGGTACATATTTAATATAGTCCATGAGATATATAAAAGTATTCAATGTAGTCTGATTATAAATTATATTGAATATATACTAAAAATTTATAAATTATATTAATCAAATTAAAACTTTAGGGATCACAATATATATTAAGTTAAAATTTATGAACTAAATTGAATAAATTAAAAATTAAGAGACTAAATTGTATATTAAATTAAAGTTCATGAATATTCAGGTCATTTTACTTTTTGGGTATAATTAAACTTAGTAATTAGTGATAACGGCGAAAGGGAGGGGTAAAATGGGGAGATCGCGTCGACTTTCAGCCCAACTGGCGGCCCATTAATTAATAACGAAAGGGACTTTTTAATTTCCTCGTTCTTCTTTTTTCGGTCCAAACGAAAGGGACCTTTTTTTGGTAGAAAAACGAAAGGGACCTATCGAAATTTGGAAAAAATGAAATTTTAGGAAAATGGGGGAATTTAGGTAGGGACGGGGCTCGTCGAGATGAGATCCATACTTGCCTAATCATAGCACATCGCTTGGCTTTTCTTCGTAACCCCCCCCCCCCCCCCCCCCCAAAAAAAGAAAGAAAAAAACAAAAGTATTTTAGTGAAATTTCAAATTTTACTTTTTTAAAACACGAGCGATTGTTTATCTAGGGAATTCTTTTCTTTTTCTTTTTTTAAATGAACTTGAGCGATGAAAGGCGGCTACTTGGAATATGTATAATTTAGTGATCGAGTTACACCACATAAAAAATTCTTACATTCGTTCAAGTTTATCGCCATTTTTGGTGCTCGTTTTGATTTATATCATTAATTATTGGACCAAATAAAAAGTCCACAACAACCAAAAATTATCCCTCCAAAAATATGTAATTTTTTCCGAGAATTACAGAAAATAAATCTGAAATATTTGGGAAAAAATTACTATTTATATAATTTCAACAATAAGATGCAACATGCAAATTCTCTAATCACATTAATGTAAACTTTATTATAGAAAATTTTGAAGTAGGAATTAGATTATAAAAAGATGCTGATGACTTTATGAAGGTAAAAATGTTTTTTTAAAAAGTGATTTTATGAAATTAAACGAAAAAATATCACTGAAAACTTGACTAATTTACCCAAAAAGAAAAGCCTATAATGCCACAAATATTAGGGCTTTACCAAAGGGATTTTTGAATGTTGAATTTTTTGACAAACAATGCTAGGTCATTCTTTGCACCCTTTCATTTTAATTTTACATGATTGTGCTCTTTCAGTACATTGATTATAATAGCAAATAATCAAGTTTAAGTATTGAAAGGACACTAATTAGATTATTAGTATAATTAAGTTCCCAATCCCTAAATCTCTAATTGCTTACAAAGTGAGGTATCTCACTCAATTTATAGTCGATTTCATTAGGGTAGTAGTAACTCCTTACATAAAATTTTTAGAATTAAGTCAAACTTAAACTGCAAGTCCCATGTCACGAGAAATATGGTTTGGAGAGAGCACATATTAATAAAATTTTAGGATCAATTTGAATTTAAATTGCAAGCCCCCTATCACGTGAGGTACTTGAGAGAGACCATGTTAATGATCATAGGTTTGTTTGTGGTGTTATCAAATGAGAGTCCATCCGAGACCTTAGCTTTATATACCATTTGTATTGTCTCATAAACAAATACCTCTAAATTTATCCTCGAAAATGATCCTTTGAGAGTAGGTTATGACATGGACCCACTTACCTGAATTGATCTTCTTATCATTCCCAATCTCCAAAACCTTAATTTCCATTCTTTTTCTTGCTTAGATTTAGTCACGCATGCTCATTGCTCATCGCTCACGCCTCTCAATCTCACTTTTCTTAGTCTCAATCACACATCACTCACGCCTCCTCGCAATTCAACGCCTCTCAGACTTGGTTTTTGATAATCATTATAGCTTTGCTCGCGGAGATGATAATCATGTTTAATTTATCACGAGCTTGTTCTATTAACATCACTCACGTAGTAGTCTAGACTATGCAACAATACTTGCAATTTTGTAGGAACAAGGAAAAAAAGGAGATACAACTAATTCATAAATAGTATAATATAATGTGAAATAATTTTTAAATAGGCCGGCCGGCCTTTTGGTTTAGCAATGATATGCAATGTTAAATATCCTCCTCTGCTATTAGATATAATGGATCTCTTATTACTTTATATGATACTCTTGATAAAGTATTCATACGACCCGACATACTGTATTTAGGCATGAGTGCAGACATAATTACCAATTCTTTTATATAGTGCAATATGCAGCAACTTGTTTATAAGTTTTATACCCTAAGACATAACTACCAATTCTTTTATATAGTATTGTTCTTTATCATAATGATGGATATTGTGTTAACACTCTCTATACAATATAACCATTGGCAATTTGCACAGATATGATATCCAAATATGCATGTAAAAAAATATTTGGCTTTGTAAAGCACATAACTCTGTCAGCGTAGAGACAAGGAGGTTGTTCCTTTCTCGTTATGCGGCCGCCAAATTTTCTCTTCCTCTCTATTTCGCTGTTATCATTTTCTAAACCTAACAGCAACATCATCAATAGTAATTGATCATCTCTCTCACTGTAACATGCAACTTGCTCGCAAGTCGTGGCCATGACCTCGTTGGGGCTGCAAGGCTCGACCTCATAGGGCTAGTGGTAGCCATGTAGGTCTCTCATAGCTACGACCAATCCAACCTTGACCTAGACCATGAAACACGACTTGGAAATAGCTCATAATATCACCAGATCTAAGAGTTATGGATGCGTTTGGTAACATTTCTACTTCTGGAGATAATTTCTTTTGAGAAATAGTTTTTTCTATTTTTACTCCCTAGAACAATTTATGAATAAAATAAAGCGTTTGATAATTACAAAAATTTATTATTCTCGGAATATAAAAGGAATAGAAATGAGGTACCGACAAAATTTTTTTATTTCTTTTTCCCCGATGACGATGGCGATCGGCAGGCGAAGCACGGCAATTGGCAGCGGTGGTGATCATCGGTCGCCGCCAATTGCCAATCGCCTCCAATTGCATGCTGGGTCGTCGGCTGCCGGGCGAAGGGAGGCCGCGAGCGAGTAGCGATGGTCAGTGACTTGTGGCAGCAACTAGCGACTAGCGACTGACGGACGACGACCAATGATTGGCGACGGTGGCCAGCGGCTAGGGGCAGGTGACAGGTGGTGGTGGGCAGATGGTGGTGTGTTATGGGTGACAAGTAGTCCCCGAGAAATAAGTTATTAGAAATTTTTTCTAAGAATAATAAGTTACTTTTTTCTATTTCTCATTTCTACTTCAAATCTATTCTAAGGAACAATTTTCTATTTCCAAGAATAGAAAAATTAGTTGGCATTACCAAACGGATTTATGTTCTTTTTCTATTCCGGAAAACAAAAAAACAGAAGAATAGAAACATTATCAAATGAAGCCATGTTGATAGACATTGTCCGTTCCCAGTTAGTTTCAAGTATGCAAGTCTATTTTTAGTTGCGTGTCATTGTTTCACTTCAATTGATTTTTCTTTGCGGGTTCACTTTAGGGATGTCAAAATGGGTCAAACCCATTATTTGATTCATATTTTGTATCAATGGGTTGCATATGGATTATAAATATATAAGGCCTAGTTAAAATGGGTCAATAGAGTTTTAAGCTGTTTTGATCCATTCTTGACCTATTTTTAACGTTAAGTGGGTAACCAAGTTAACACAAAACTTCTATAATCACAACATGCAATAGATTGCAACACTTCATTGGCCACCTTTGCGCCCACTCACTTCGACGCTCGCCTCTGGGGCTCACCTCTAACGCTTGGCTACCTTTGCCGCCACCACCACTTGCCTTCATGCCACCTCCGTCTCGCCTCCACCGCCATTTACACTGCTTCTCCCTAGCTTTGAACTTATTGTTTCTACAAAGACGAGATGATATGAAATCACAAGATATCGCACGAAGTCGATGACGACCTTGTGGGCCGACATTTCAACTAATTTATAGGTCTTTTACATTTTTTTTTTATTTTTTTTAATCTTTTTAAATTGTTTTATTTGGTTTTTTTTATCTTGATTTGAAGTTTTATTTCCGATTAGTGTATAGCTTAAAGTGGGTGTGGGGTGTGGGTTTTCATAAAATATTTATGGATTTTAGCAACATAAATCGGAGTGAATATAGGTCAAGCATCGGTTGGATAGAATACGGATTATTAGATTGACACTATATGAATATGAGTCAAAAACGGGTTAAATAGATCAATATAGATTGGATCATTTTTCGATCCGGTCTGAACTCAATCCGACTCATTCCCCATTTGATAGGTGTAATTCACTTTGTTCTTTGCACCGGATGATTTGCTCGAGCGGTGACCATTGATGAGGAAAGTCCAGCGAAAATCTCTAGTAGGCATGGTAATGTCCTCCTTGTATCTCGTTTTTATTGCTTGGCCGTGTTGATGATGGTTGGAGGAAATAATCAGAATAAAAAACACCGGAATCTATTGATGGGAGAGAGAGTAAAAGAGAGTCCGGTGATTGCCGGAATTGCCGGTTGGAGTGGGGGACCGACGGGGGTACTCCAGTGATGGCCTGTGGCGTCGGTGGCCGAAAGTCGGAAGGATGAAGATCCGACGAGAGTTCGTCTGAAGGTGACTGACTCTCGGTGAAAGTCTTGGTGAAGGGGAGCACGAATAAGAAAAGGAAATTATAAATATATAAATAATAAAAAGGAAAAATAAATAAAAAAGGAAATTAAAAAGAAAAGAAAAAAGTGAGATTAAAAAAAAGCAATATATATACATGCACACACACGCATACACTTAGACTAGGGGTGTCAAATGGATGGACCGGGTTGGGTTTAGATCGGGTTGAAAATGGTATGACTCACATTGATTCATTTAACCCGTTTTGATCTATTTTCATACAATATAAATTTAATGACTCATACCTAACTCGACTCATACTCAACATAATTCATATTACCAACACATATTAATATTTAACTTAATTTAAGAAAATCTACTCCCACTCATTTAATCCACTTTAACCTTTTCACATAATTTCACATCAAATTTATAAAGTAAATTAAATAATAAAAAATTAGTAAATAAAAAAAAAGTAGATACCTTTAAATTGAAATATTTTTTGGAAAATAATTTTTTTAAAAATCCATTTTTTAATTATTTTTAAAAAATTGAACTATTATTATTATTATTATTCTTTTTTTCTTTTCTTTTTCTTTTTCTTTTCCCTTTCTTTTCTCTTTTCTTTCTTCTTCCTTCTTCTTCCCCCTTTTCCTTTGTTGGCACCACTTGACAGCAATCGGTCAAGACATGGGCCGATGAACCCAAACTCAACCAGGGCCATCGAAGTCGAGGCTCGGCCAATTTAGGCGAGCTCAAGGTCGTTGGCAATGGTCAAGCTTGGGCTTGCTAGCTTGAGCTCTGTTGCAGTCGGAGAGTTTGGGGCTCGCTTGCCTAGATTTGGGCAAGTCACAGCTCGACCAAGGCCCACGACCTCGTGGCTTGCCTACCTAGATTTAGGCCGAGCTCCGGTCGACGAGCTTAAGGCTCATCGGCCTGAGCTCTGTCGCGACTCGCTTGCCCAAATCTAGGCGACCCGAAGCTTAGCCAAGGCCAATGAGCTTGTGACTCATCTGCCCAAATCTAGGCCGAGCTCTGGCCGACAATGGTGAGCTCGGGATCGGCAATGGTGATGGCGGTGTAACAGTGGAATCAGTGACGGAGGTCAAAAACATAGAGAGGAGGAGGGGATGGAAGGAGAGAGAGGATGAGTTTACCTAATAACTCACTTAACCCATATTAATACTTGTTTTTATTTTTGCTTTATTTTCTAAAACCCATTTATAACCCATATTAACTTTCGCTTGACCCATATTTGACCAATTTAATTAAAAGTGAGTCATAATATGAGTTTATGACCCATTTTGACACCCCTAGCTCAGGCCCATCTATTTTGATCGGGCCCTCCAACCCAATTTAAGTCCCCAATTTTCCAGAATAAAAAAAAGAAAATTATTAAAAATCCAAAATAATAATAAAAAAATTTCCCAAAAAATTCAAGAAAAAGCTTAGAAATTAGATTTTAAATAACAAGTGTTAGTTCTAGTTTATAATTAGTCTAGCATTAAAAAAAAAGTGAAAACCTTTTAATGAAAATTGAATAAAAAGTGACAGCGTCAATCTAGGATGGGTCGATTCCCACCCTAAAATCAGGAGTGGGACCACTCGAGAACTAGATCGATTGCCCTTAGTTCAGTTCTCAAGTAGGACCGGATACATCTAATGCATCTCAAATAGTAATAATTATGCGGCACAAGGATGTCCGTGTATATTTAATTACCGTTCAAAAAAGCCTCTAACCTCAACTTAAGGATAGGTTTGCCGTTGCCAAGAACATAATTTTCTGTACAACTGCTGTAGAAATCCTCGACATTGATTCCCATGCCCAAAATAATCTAACATTACTAACGATCGTGATCCAAAATTGCATTAAGTACGGACTACATTTGAACGGCAACAGACATGCTGGCAGGAGATTCTTGGACCATGGCAACACTCGCAACTGATCTATTTAAGAAGCAAATCTTTCCAGGGTATTGAAGAATTGAAAGCATCAGCTACATTTCCTTGCTCTCACTTCCTTCTTCTCCGCCAAACTCGATGACCCGAACCCTCGCAAGCCCACCGATCCCCACGACGGCCCTGGCCTTTCTAAATGCTCCCAACCCGGTTCAATTCAAGCCCCATAAGAAGAGACTTGCAAATACGAGAAAAAGCGAAAGGAAAAATAAACAAATGAAATCAAGAAATTTACCGTGGGGGAGATGATCGCGGGGACTGAGCGTTGAGCGTGTGAAAGATGAATTGAGAGGGTGTCGTGAGCCGGGAGGCTGAGCGAGTGACTAAATAGAGAGAGGTGAAAAGTAATCTTAAGAAGCATGGAGACCAAAGACTTATTTGAGTCAATGATCATCCTAAGAGAGATAAACTGATGGGGAGTCACACAAGCCCTAAATTTTAGGTTAGTGCTAGTTCCACGGCCTTATTTTGTCTGGTTCTACTTAAGAAATTGGGACTAGTTCCTGGGATTCCAAATTTTGGATAGACCAATGCCCACCCCCACCAAAAAACACTAATTGTTACATTTGTGCTACACTTACCCTCAACTAATTTTTATGTCACATAAAACCTCAAAATGGTATACTTTTACCACATTTAGCCCAAATTAATTTTCGTATTATAAAAAATCTTAAACTAGTATAACCATGCCACATTTATCCCAAACTAGTATATATGTGCCATACTTACCCACATAATTGAGATTTTTTTTAATATGAAAATTAGTATGGGATAAATGTAACAAGAATATATTAGTCTAGAATTTTTGGTAAAACAAAAAATAGCTTAAGGTAATTTGACATGAGTATACCAAATTTTGAATTTTTGTAATATGAAAACTATTTTGGGGGTAAATATGGTATGAGGGTATCAATTTGTGCTTTTTGGTGATATTAAAAAAATACAATTATTGGACCTGCTTTAAGAAATAGAGTGCAGTGAGTTTGACACATTCTGAAAGACGGAATGATTAGGTTGACTAATTGTGATTTAACATTTGGAGAAAAGAGAGGAAAACAGAATTGAGTTCGGCATTTGTCACTAGTTCGTCCTCTTTTGTTCACGGACTTGTGTTGAGTCATTGAAGCTTACTCACGTAAATTGACCCAGCAAAAGGCTAAGTTTATTGAGTAGAGCTTAGGTTTGAGACTATGAATAGGTATCCATTTTTTATTGCAGTATTGATATAAGGAAAAATACCACAAAAAATTTTAAACTGTGACAAAGTTACCTCAAACCATTTTTATGACACAAAAAAATCATAAAATCATAAACTTATACCCATATAATACAATTACTTCAAACTTTTTTCTCTGATACTAAAAATCTCAAATTTTACTAACCGTGACACATTTACCTTAAATTTTTTTTTTTGTGACATCAAAATCCTGAACTTGTTCTCATGCTACACATTTATCCAAAACTATTTGGTTGAAAAGGGCATTTTCGTCTTTTGCGTATTAATTTTTTTCTTTTTTTTTTTCCTTTTTTGTTTTTTTCTTCTTTCTCTCTTCCCTCTGTCAACCAATGGAGGGAGGCCAAATTGCCCTTGTTTGACACCAGCGAGAGTAGTCTGGCTTCAGCGGAGTGAAGAGAAAAAGAAGAAAAAAAAGAAAAAGAAAAAAAGAAAAAATGAGAGAAAAGAAAAAAAAATAAAATTAAAAGATGAAAATGCTCTTCAGCCAAATAATATGGGGTAAATGTATCATGGTTAACAAAGTTTGAAGTTTTTGGTATTGCAGAAATTTTTTTTAAAATAAATGTGTCACATAGGTATAAGTTTGGAGTTTTTGTATTACAAAAAAAAATTGTGATAAATTTATCACACTGAGTAAAGTTTGAGGGTTTTTTGTGGCATTTTCCCTTGTTATATGATACATATTGATATTTTATGCGGAAATAAATGATAGGGGAAGAGAGAACAAACAGTGGAATCTCATCAAATATAAGATAACAAGCAATTATATCCATAAGTCAGTATGATATCCTCGAGAATTCTTTTTTGTAATGCAATGAAAAAAAAAACAATAATTCTGGTGAGCATCTGTCTAATGGTTGTCAAACCAATTCTGTGCCTGGAGATGGTTGATCAGCTTGTTATCCACTTGGAAAGCCTTTGTAAGGACATCGACATTGATCGGTGGCCTCGATCCAAAGACCGAATTCCCGATTGTTATAAGTCCCGGGTTCTGGCTGCTCAAGAAAGCAAAGGCCAGTGCATTCGTTTGTCCAATATTCAGCTGGAAGTGAATGAGGCCTTGCGGAAACACGAAAACATCTCCTTTGGTCAGGACTTTGGTAAAAAGAGTGTTGTTTAATTGGTTGGATGTGACGAAACCGACATGGAGCATCCCCTCCACGACCACTAGCATCTCGGTGCCTCGATGATGAATGTGGGGAGGGTTCAGACCGTAGGGAGCAAAGTCAAGGCGGGCCGTGGCGATGCCGAGTGTGTTGAGTCCTGGGAATTGGTCGACGAAAGCAGTTGTGACTTTGGATCCAAGCTGATTCGATGTGCTCCCGGGGTTTCTGAACTTGGTGAAGACGAAATCATCTGCCATGACGAGCTTCGGGTCCTTGCAGAACTTCCCATTCACAAACACTGCAGAGCTGGGGTCGTTGACAGCAACACAGAAATCCTGAAGAGGACTCGGGTCAGAGGCCAAGGCATGGGATGATGCCAAAGCCAAGATGACAAATGTTTGAAAGAACTTCGTCATGGAAAAATTTCTGAGCTTGGCTTTGTCTCGGAAGTTCTGTTTCGTTGAGGATAGATGTGAAATGCTGCGTGTAAGCAACTCCATTTATAGCAGTTAAGTCATTTGACCTGGTCCCAGTTCATGGGCCTACAAGAGGTAAGCTGAAGCCAGGAAGGATGCCAAGTCTACGACAATTGTTTATTCTTCCGTGTTGCCGCTGAATCGTTCTGGAACCTCAACCACCTCATGGTTCTACCTTGCTTGTGAAAAGAAACACGTTCTCATCGAGAATTAGTCATTCGATCTTTGACGAGAAGGATTCCCACTTTATGTTTCATCTTTTTATATGAGATTTTATGGTCCATAATGGATGCATAGGACTAGTTCAACTTTAGATGCCACTTTCGGATTTCTAGAGCATGGATAATCAGACATAGAAAACTGAGGAAACTGGTGGTGATTCGTGGATATTCTCTTTATGAGTGAACACCCTGCATATATGTACAAGAAAGTAAACATGATATCCATAGGAAATGAATCAGCAGATTGGAAAGTGTTTTCCTAGTGGAGGATGGAGATGCATGTGAAAACTCTGGTTCCTACATCATTCGTAATTGACAGATTGATGTGATTGCGGTGCACTTCGAGAAGTACTGGCCCTCGCTTAATCCAGATGAACTTGAATCTGCGCAGGACGTCAAAACGGTAAAGAAGGAAACCGAATATTTAAATATGGTTGAAGAAGTCCACTTCCATATCAAATAACATGCTTTTGCTTATCTGGGACAGAGGATGGGTCAAAGTAAGGGGCTTTTGTTGCAGCAGATGTGGAACAATTCATTTCCGGGAGTAAAATATTAACTAGCACATAGGAGACTTGGTATAGATCTGGGAAGTGTTGCTTAACGGAGAAAATTAATTACAGGGTCGACACCACCATCATCTATAAAAAGGGATAGTGTCTCCATACAAGACAACACACTCCTATCTCCAGCAAACTACAGAAGAGAAGACATCAAAGCCCCAACTCTCTGCTGCAAAACCACGATGAGGTTTCTTCCAATTAGCCTTCTCATCTTGGCTCTGGCAACTGCCACCGCTTTTGCCTACGACCCGAGTCCCCTTCAAGACTTCTGCGTGGCCATCAATGACCCCAAAGGTTGGAGATTTGTGATAGCGTCACTCATGTATTTCTGTTCTTATGCTCCAAAGAGTCTCTACTTAAATAAGCGTAATAACATGATTTCTGTTTCTTATGCAGTATTTGTGAATGGAAAGTTTTGCAAGGACCCAAAACAAGTCACAGCAGAAGATTTCCTCTTTAAGGGGTTCAGATACCCAGGAAATACTGCAAACCCGCTTGGATCAAAAGTCACGCCTGCTTTTGTGGACCAATTTCCAGGACTCAACACTCTTGGCATTTCCATGGCTCGCATCGACTTCGCTCCGGATGGCCTGAATCCTCCCCACACTCACCCTCGTGGGACTGAAATCCTGGTCGTGGTTGAGGGTACACTGCTTGTCGGCTTCGTCACGTCCAACCAATTGAACAACACCCTCCTCACCAAAGTCTTGTACAAAGGGGACGTGTTTGTGTTCCCAATTGGTCTCATCCACTTCCAACTGAACATTGGAAAGACCCCTGCACTGGCCTTTGCTGCTCTGAGCAGTCAAAGCCCAGGAGTCATTACCATTGCCAATGCAGTGTTCGGATCGAAGCCGCCCATTTCACCCGATGTTCTCACCAAGGCCTTCCAAGTGGACAAGAAGGTGGTTGACTACCTCCAGGCGCAGTTTTGATATTACAATAACTAAGAGGATACATTGACCTCCAAGACATCGGATTCACTCCTATATTCTCCATACGTGATTGTTTAGGTTGAAAATTGCTTCCCAATAAATGAGTTGCTCTGTATGTAACTGACCATGAATGTCTGAACTAATGAAAGATCATTCTTTATGATAGATGTGAGCAAGACATGCTCAGATTTATCCATATTTGTTTTATTCTTTTTCTTCCAGCAGATTCCTTGGCTGCACTTTCTCCCAAATAACTCTGTATTTCTCATGTTTTGTGCTGGAGTTTGTTTTGGATATTAGCACGTGTGATTATCTGTTGTCTCCATTTACATGGAATGTGATGTAACCGTGACCGATTAACAAAAAAATATGAGTAATGTTACACGTATTCATGCTTCACTTAAAATTTCTTGCTAATGACAGTAGCCTCTGTGGCACGTGCCATGCCCTCAAATATGTCTAGAAGGAGCAATCAAACTAAATATCATAAAGAAAAGAAAAACGTAAATAGAACAGGATCAATAAAATAATTATTTACATGCATTGTTATCCATTGTTTTCAAAGTTGTAATAGATATCGGCTCAAGTATTATCTCCCCATATAAAATATGCACAAAAATCCTTGAAGCTCCTCATATCTTTTGAATGCAAGCGCAACAAGTGAAGGAAATTAATTCCTTGAATGCCTAAGAAGGTGATAGATGCACCTCATGTGCTATTGAACATATTGTCAAAGAATTTTATAAGATCACGAAAAGGACCAATTTCTCTTAGTCTTTTTCATATGATTTGCTGTTAAAAAAATACTACTTCTGTCCTTTTGAAGATAAGATGCAAAATGCAAATCCACTGCTCATATAAAATGTAAGATTCACTACATGGTGCATAATTTCGTCTCAATAAACAATCTAGAGCCACACACATTCACAGCGAGAGAGAGAGAGAGTCTGGGGGCGGGGGGACAAGCAATTTTACAAGTATCCAATTATTCAGAAAAATTCTTTGTAATGTAATGAGCAAACATAATTCTTCTTGTGAACAACTGACTAATGGTTTTCAAACCACTTCTGCTCCTGGAGATAATTTATCAGATTGTCGTCCACTTGTAAAGCCTTTGTGAGGACATCGACATTGATCGGCGGCTTGGACCCAAAGACTGTATTCGCGATTGTTATGAGTCTCGGGTTCTGGCTGCTCAAGAAAGCAAAGGCCAGTGCAGTCGTTTGTCCAATGTTCAGCTGGTAGTGAATGAGGCCTTGCGGAAACACAAAAACATCTCCTTTGCTCAGGACTTTGGTAAAGAGAGTGTTGTTTAATTGGTTGGATGTGACGAAACCAACGTGGAGCGTTCCCTCCATGACCACTAGCATCTCAATGTCACGATGATGGATGTGTGGAGGGTTTAGACCATATGGAGCAAAGTCAAGGCGGGCCATGGCGATGCTGAGAGTATTGAGTCCTGGGAATTGGTCAACGAAAGCAATCGTGACTTTGGAACTGAGCAGATTCGATGTGTTCCCAGGATATCTGAATTTTGAGAAGAAGAAATCATCTGCTATGGCAAGCTTTGGGTCCTTGCAGAACTTCCCATTTACAAACATCACAGAATTCAGGTCATTGACGGCGAAACAGAAGTCCTGAAGCGGACTAGGGTCAGAGGCGAAGGCACAGGATGATGCCAAAGCCAAGAGAACCAATGTTTGAAATAACTTCATCGTGGAAAAATTTCTGAGCTCGGTATAGTCTGTCTCGGAAATTCAATTTCGTTGAGAATTGTTGTGAAATGCTGCATGTGTAGCAACTCTATATATAGGAGTTGGTCATTTGACTTGATCCCTGTCAATTGGCCTGTAGGAAGCAGCTGAAGCCGGCAACGCTGCCAAGTACACAACAATTGTTTATTCTTCCGTGCTGCTGGAGGATTGTTCTTGAACATGGACCATATAATGTTTCTGCCTTGCTTGTAAAATTACTCACGTTCTCATTGAGAATTAGTCATTCGATCTTTGATTAGAAGGATACACCCACTTCACCAATCATCCTTTTACATTATCAAATTTTAGAGCAGAACAACGCAAGTGCCATAATTTTTATATGGTTCTCACCACTTGAGTGCCATAACTTTTTTTTTCACTTATTTAAGAACCACATTAAAGTGAAATTGATTATTTGAGTGTCATTTCTAGTAAATCATTCTACATGGATTTATTTTATTAATTTCCCATCCAACAAGGATTTTAATTTGTTTTTGATATTTCACTTTTGATTTTTTTTTTTTGATTTCCTCCTTTTTTAGGGCTAGCAAGGATTACTGGCGGCCCCTTGACGCCCCTTAAAAAGGGCAAAAAAAGGAAAATAAAAATAGAAATTGATTATTTTTTCTTTTTTCTTTTTCTTTTCCTTCTTCTTTTAAAGGCCATGAAGGGTCACCGGTGACCACTGGCCCTTTAAAAGGGCAAAAAGAGGAAGAGAAAAATAAAAATAAAAAAATTTTGAAAAATAAAAATAAAAATATATAAAAAAACATTTTAAAATTATTCACATCATTGCCAATGAAGGCACGTAGGACAGGACACCATCATCTAAGTCAGATTTTTAGGCAAGGAAAATCATTGATAACACTCAAGTAATCAATTTTTCAATCTTATAGCACTCAAATGAGCGACAAAAAATTATGGCATTCAAGAAATCGCTGTATAATAGTTATGACATTTGCATTGTTCTTATCTTCTCATATTTTCTAGCCTATAATGGATGCATGGGGCTAGTTCAACTTTAGATGCTATGTACGGATATTTAGAGCACGGGCAATCAGACATAGAGAACTTAGGGAACTGATGATTTGTGGGCATATGCTTTAATGTGAGCACCTTGCATGTTTGTATAAGAAAGTAAACATAGTAGCAATAGGAAGTGAATTAAGTGTTTTCCCGATGTTGGATGGAGATGCATGTGAACACACTGATTCTTGCATCATTTTTAATTGACAGATTTATATGATCATACTGTACACTAAGAGAAGAATTGGCCCTCGCTCAATCCAGCAGAACTAGAATCCGCGTAGGACATCAAAATAGTAAAGAAGGAAACTGAAGATTTAAATAGGATTGAAGGAGTCCACTTCCATATCAGATAACATGCTTTTGAGTTTTGGAATAATTCAATTCTGGGAATAAGTTATTAACTAGCACATAGAAGACTTGGTATAGATGTGGCAAGTGTTGCTTATCATAGAAAATTTAATCCTGCGTCAACACCATCTTCTATACAAAAGGGAATGAGATATTAACTAGTACTGAATATTTAAATATGATTGAAGAAGTCCACTTCCATATCAGATAACATGCTTTTTCTTATCTGGGAAAGAGGATGGGTCAACGTAAAGGGCTTTTTGTTGCAGCAGCTGAGGAACAATTTTTCTCCGGGAGTAAGACGTTAACTAGCACATTGGAGACTTGGCATAGATCTGGGAGGTGTTGCTTAACGAAGAAAATTGTTCAGTGGGTCGACACCACCATCATCTATAAAAAGGGATAATGTCTCCATACAAGACATCTAACTCCTATCTCAAGTAAACAACAGAAGAGAAGTCATCAAAGCCCCAGCTCTCCGGTGCACAACCACAGTGAAGTTTCTTCCAATTAGCCTTCTCATCTTGGCTCTAGCAACCGCCACTGCTTTTGCATACGACCTGAGTCCTCTTCAAGACTTCTGTGTGGCCATCAATGACCCCAAAGGTTGGAGCTCTGCTATAGCGTCACTCGTATTTTTCTGTTCTATAGATCCTAAAGGAATAGCTCCAAATAGAGTTTCTTCTTGGACATGCCTACTAACATGAAATCTGTTTCCTATGCAGTATTTGTGAATGGAAAGTTTTGCAAGAACCCAAAACAAGTCACGGCAGATGATTTCCTCTTTAAGGGGTTCAGATACCCAGGGAATACTGCAAACTGGCTCAGATCAAAAGTCACGCGGGCTTTTGTGGACCAATTTCCAGGACTCAACACTCTTGGCATTTCCATGGCTCGTATTGACTTCGCTCTGGGTGGCCTGAATCCTCCCCCCACTCCCCCTCGTGAGACTGCGATTCTAGTCGTAGCTGAGGGCACACTGCTCGTTGGCTTCATCACGTCCAACCAATTGAACAACACCTTCACCAAAGTCTTGTGCAAAGGGGATGTGTTTGTGTTCCCAATCAGTCTCATCCACTTCCAGCTGAACATCGGAAAGACCCCTGCACTAGCCTTTGCTGCTCTGAGCAGCCATAACCCAGGAGTCATTACCATCCCTAATGCAGTGTTCAGATTGAAGCCGCCAATTTTGGCTGATGTTCTTAACAAGGCCTTCCAAGTGGATAAGAAGGTTGTTGACTACCTCCAGGCACAATTTTGGTGTGACAACAATTAGGTAAATACATTGACCTCCAGGACATCCGAGTACCCGTATATTCTCCATGCAAGATTGCTTAGGTTGACATTTGCTTCTTAATAAGAGAAGTGTTCCTGATATGATAAAAGATCATTCTTAATCATTGATATGAGCCAGACTAGCTTAGGTTTATGCGTATTTGATTTCTCCTTTTACTTTCAACAGATTTTGCGGTTGCACTTTCTTAGAACTTTTCTTTTTTCTTGTATGTTTTGTGCTGGAGTTTGTGTTGGATATCGGAAGGTGTGATTATCTGTTGTCACCATTTGCATGGATGGTGATATAGTTGCGAGCAATTAACGAATAATCTCCGTTTCCATTTTATCTATGTGGTGATATAGTTGTAACTCATTCTAATCTTTTGGATAGGCGGGGTGTGAGCAATTTTCGGAACTATAACAAACTCGTTACAATAAAAGTTTCCTAATAAATGACATGGCGGCCTACATGGCATGCCCTGCCATCAGGTACATCTGGAGTCAGTTAAAGACCGTAAACGAAGAAAAGAAAAACATACACAAATTAACAACCAAAGAAATTTTAGTTTTATATTTCGTTATCTTTCCTTTCCAATATTGCAATAGATGTTCTCTTAAGCATTATCTCACACTTTCATTTGCTATATACATGGCAATCCTTGAAGCTCTTCGTACCCTTGTGTTTTACGTTCCAGAGTTTAGACAAAACAATTTAAGGACTTAATCAAGTCCAATACTTTCATTTGATGTGTACATGACAATCCCTGAAGTTCTTCATATCTTTTGAACACAAGCACACCAAAGCTCCATTTGTTTTGCGAAAGACATTTTTTGAGAAAATATTATTCTCATTTTTCGGCGTTTAGGTGAATAAGTTGATGGGAAAACTATGGTTATATTCAAGAAAATGATTTCTTTTTTAAAAATAAGAAATCATTTTCTAAAATATGATTAAGTATTGATGCTTGGACCCAAAACTTCATGCTTAGACCTAGAAACCCCAAAGTTGGTTTCGAAGTCTCTATATCCAAGGTCAAGGGTGCATTTGGTGAAATTTTTATTTTTAGGTACAATATTTGCTCGAAAATAGTTTTTTTTTCTATTTTTATTCCCTGGACAAGTTTCTGAGTAGAAGAACGCATTTGGTAACTGCACAAAATTTTTATTTCCAGAATAGAAAAAGAACAAAAATACATTTGGTATGACTCTAAAAATTTCAATTCATAATTTTTTTCATTTAATTATAAATATGTTAGTAGAGACTTAATAATTCATGTTTGAATAAAATTGGACTATTGTAAGGATTTAATTGATTAAGATATTCTAAGATGGCCTCTGAAAATCCAACGCAAAACTTAGTCAAAGTGGATGGCTGGAAATGATAGCAGAGTCCCATTGGTTTATAAATTCACAAGGTAATGAGGTTGATAGTAAATCTTTGGGCACTACAATAAATAAGTAATAGAGCTTTTGAGGTTTTTTAGTTGTAAGAAGAAGAGCAAACATTGCTCGTTAGAATGGACAATAACTAAACAATTGAGGATAGAGGTGACCTTTGGTGTGCTTATTTGCATAGAATCATCCAAACATCTAGCAAATGATATTGCAAATCCATGGAGTATAGCTTATTTGACTATTATGAACAAAATATAAATGGTAATGCTAATGACTTTTTCAAAGCCATCTAATTTTCTGTTAGAACATAATTGCAAGTGATCTTAAATGATATTTCCAATAGAACCTTTAGGGAAAAAGACTAGAGTTGCCTAGCCTTCGTGACTAAACATTGTCTTTAAAAGAGAATGACATTCAAAAATCCATAAAGTAAAACTCTAAAAGCTTATTCAATTTTGAATCCAATTTTCAACAAAATATTTTTACATTTTTTATGCTAAACTAATTCTAAACTAGAAATAACACTAAAATCCAATACAACTACTCAAAATTTAATTTCTAAAATTTTTCCTAAATATATGAATTATTTATTTATTTTTTATTCAAAAAAATGGGGACTAGGATTGCCTTGGGAGACCAAACCTTGTTTCAATTATGTAAAGATGAGCATTAGGTTACATTAAGCTTGTTTTTCTAAAATAGTCTTATTTTTCTTTTTATTCCCGGGAACAAAGAAGTAGGTTTTTTTCTACTTTTTATTTGGAGATAAGTTCATTAGAAGTCAAAAATTTGTCACAAAAGTGTAATTGAGTTCTAAAACTTTCAAAAAGTATAATTAAGTCATAAAATTTGAAAGTGCAATCGGGTCATAAAAAATTTAAAAAGTGCAATCAAGTTCTAAAACTTGTTAGGAAAGTATAATAAAGTCTTAAAAGTTTCTATAAGTGCTATCAAAGGATTTACTTGGTTTGACCTATTCGACAAGATTTATAACTTAATTGCACTTTTTGAAAGTTTTAGGACTAAATTGAACTTTGTTGACGAGTTTTAAGACTTCCAATGTACTTCTCCCTTTTATTTTTGTTACAAATCTATTCTTTAGCTACTAATTTATTTCGAAGAATAGAAAAATTAGCTGCCATGACCAAAACATAATTCTATTATTTTTTCGTCCTAGAGAACAAAAAAATAGAAAAATAGAATGGTTATCAAATAGGGCCAAAATCTACATCCATCAACCAGCCTTGGGATCCTAGTACTTGTGCCTAAATCCCTAGTGCTCACACTTGAGTCCATTAAGGTTGAGCCTAAGAGCCTAGGCGTACCTTGGTGCACGCGCCTAAGGGTCCATCGAGGCCGAGCCCTAAATCCTAATGCTCATGTTTGATGCCTAACACCCTAGCTTAGGTCCACAAAGGCCAAGCATGGAATCTCAATTTCCTAGCTTAGATCCCCAACACCTGAGCTTGAGTCCACTAAGACCATATCCAAGTCCATCAAGGCTGAGCTGGGGACTCGATGCCCATGTTCAAGTCCATTGAGGTTGTGCTTGGGACCTAGGTGCCCATGCCTCGATCCCTAATGCTCAAGTCAAGATCCATTTGAGGTTGGGACTAGGACTCCAATACTCATACGCGATTCCTCAGCTCCCCAACTTACAAATGCCTTAATAGTCTAAAATTATTCAGGAAAATCATATCAAATTTTCTATACCAAATGACTATAAATATTTTTCATCATTTTAGGTTCCAATTAGACACCAAAAAATATCATCATTTTTTTGGAAAATTATTTTATTGGAAAGAATTTTTCAGAAATGTCATCTTTTCCGCAAAATAAATGGTGTCCGAGTAAAGGAAAAGTTTCATGCACAGGTGGTAGCTCGAATGTTTTGCATGTTCTTGAAATTAGTAAAAACTCGAAATCTATTTTAGAGTTGTGCAATATTAACCAAATGTCTGGAATTTTAGTGAGCAATTTTTGGTGAAGGATCTATGTATGGGGTGACTCACACACGGCCTAAACAATAATGATGTCCATGAACTTCCATCTTCACTCCATGTGACTCATACACCACACTCCATTATGATGATGTCTTGATCGTCCCTTTCATAAAAAGAGTTTCTTTTAAAATCGAAGTCAATTTCTATCTTTCCAAGTCATGTTCTAGATTTTTTGTACGAGTTGTGTCAATGTAAGAAAAGTCATAGACTTCCGATTGGTGCTTCTATATTATCGAGCCGACAGCCTCTTAAACCCATTTACATTCATGTTTATTTTTTTTATCACTATACCATATACATTTGCCTCTACCCAATCAAACAAAAATCCGACATTTTCTTTCCATTTCCAAAGTTCAAGAAATTGGTGGAAAATTAATTTCAAAGTCCCATAGTATTAGTGTACTCTAATGGTGGTCGGGAATATCAAAAACTAGAAGTTTTTTTTTTTTGTCTCATGGGACTACACATTTACAAACACCTTTACACACACCCCCAACAAAATGGGGTTGTGGAGTGTTGTCACAAGCATGTTGTCGAAACAGGTCTTGCATTGCTTCTTCAAGTGCCTCTTGCCATGGTCCTACACTTTTCAAGCCGCTACATTTCTTATAATTTGTTTCTTGATATCAATCTCAAGACTGAAATCTTCTTTTGAGGCTCTCTTCAACTCCTATCTAAATTACTCAAAATGTCAAGTTTTTTGTTGCATGTGTTGTCATTGGCTAAAACCATATGGCAAGCACAAACTTGAATATTGATCAAAACTTTGTATTTTTCTTGGTCATTCTCTTAATCAAAGTGCTTACAAGTGTATGGTGCTTAACAAAACATTTTCTTTGTCTTATGCCATGTGTTGTTTGATGAGTCCATTTTTCCTTACTCCAAACATGCCAAACTACTCCATCCTATCACCTCTCAATCCTTGTTGTGCACCCTCTCAATTTTTAATAAAGAATTCACCTCTTCCAACAATGGTAGCTAAGCCATATCATGCACGGTCAACAAGTCTTCTAAGTTCAAGATCAACATTTGAATGGCCTCACAACTTTGGTAGAGAATTTTAATTTAGCATCATGCAATGTAGATCCATCATCAGTCACTCAAGCTTCAACTTTGCCTCCCAAGGACTCAAACACTTCATTTGCCCCCTCCACGGCAATTCCATCAATGATCACATGTTGTCGCATGATGATCACTCAATCCCATAATATTGCTTACAAACTTAAAAAGATTCATTTAGCTACCAAATATCCTTTGCCTCCCTCACTTGACCCGACATGTGCTTCCAAGCCTCAAAAGATCTAGAGCGACACGCTGCCATGTTGGGGGAATAAAATGCAATTCTTAGAAATGGAAAATGGCAATTTGTACCACTTGAGCCTCATCATTGGTTGCAAATAGATATTTTGAGTCAAGTGAAACTTAGATGGTGGCATAGCTTGGTATAAGGCATGACTTGTTACCATGGGATTCCACCAACAACCAAGACTTGACTATGATCATGCATTTGTCAAATTTGCCATAAGGTTGTCTTTTGTTTTGTCTTATCAAACAGTTGGCCTTTTCTACAATTACGTATCAACAATGTCTTCTTACATGGCACTCTTATGAAGTAAGTGTATATGTATCAACACCCATTTTTGTCTAGCAATCACATTCTCATTGAGGAAGGCTATATATGATCTTAAGCAAGCCCCCTAAATGTGGTATAAAGCACTCAATTCCTTTGTCATTTCATTTGGATTCATTCAATCCAAATTAGATTCTCTGCTCTTTATATACAAATATGATGGCAGCATTGCTTATTTCTTAGTTTATATATATGATTTGATCCTGACAAGAAGAGATATAGAATTTTTGCAAAGTTTGTGAGAGCTCTTACAAGTAGATTTCCGACAAAGGATGTACGAGATCTACATTACTTCTTGGAGTTGAGTTGATATGCACAATATCTGGGCTTTTTTCTCTCTAAACTCATGTATATAAGGGACATTGTTGATCGAGCAACCATGTTAGGAGCTAAGGGCTTTGCCAACTGAATGGCTACCAATAGCTCTCTCTTTCTTATTGATGGGTCATCTCATACAAATGCAACAAAATATATGAATATTGATGGTGATCTTCAATATTTTGCATTCACAAGATCTCATATTGCTTTATTGTCAACAAATTCTCGAGGTTAAGCATCGACCAACCTAGTTACATTGGAGTGTTATTAAATGTGTTTAGCATTATCTCAAAGAGACAATCAATCTTGACTTACACATACCAAGTAGTTTATCTCTATCGCTTGCATTATCTGATGCCAATAGACAAGCAATCCAAATGATTGTAAGTCCACAATTGCCTATATAGTTCATAATGGCTAAAATCATATATCGTGGTGCTCCTAAGAGAAACAATATGTTGCTCGTTCATCAACTAAAGCCAAGTATTGGGTCGTTGCTCAAATAACTTATGAGCTCACATGATGCAGGAGCATTAGCTTCATCGATCAATTCAAGATGAAGATGTAGATTATGCAAAAGAATTGTCAATTCGGTGGATAAGTTGGTGATTTCATGGTTGTCAATGTCAAATTTACAAAATTGTTATCAATTCCGAAATTATCAATTGACTATCTACCAATCAAAAGCTGTTCTTGACAATTTTCTTCGCTATTCAATGATTTTCAAGGTGTCAATTGGGCTGCCCAAAGAGATGAACGAATTTGGAGCCTATTTTAATTATTTTGCATCTAATCAAGTGTCATTAGTAAGTCTTAATTGTATTGTAGTTTTCAAAGAGTCAAAGTTCATGTCTTTAGATATTATAATGCATTTTTTAGTTCCTAGGTCTTTATTGTGTTTTCTAGTTTCCATGTCATTAATGTTGGGAAGTTTCATGTCTTCAATGTTTAATCTATTTCCTAGGTAATATTCCCTCTATGTAATGAGGCAAATTCTCAAATATAAAAAAGTGAATTTTGAGTAGATGAATATTTGAGATTTTCCTCTATGTGAGCGATTATCTTGGGGAGTAGATTACTCCTAATTTCTGTATGCTTGGAAGGTGGATTCTTCCTCAATGGTGAGCTAAAGAAGCACTATATCCTCGATTGATGGTTTTCCTATAGGCCATGGTGGGGAGCTTCTTCAATCCCGAAGCCCTATATTATTGGTTAGTGATTGTTGTAGACCTTGGTGATAAGCTTTGTCTATCCAATTTTGATTCTTATCTGGTGGTGCATCCTATATGCCTTGGTTCCGATCATATTTTATCCCTCATTTTGCATTTATCCATCGCCATCCATCCCCCATACACTCACCCACAATTGATAATCATTCAAAATGACTCTTGCCCATCCTGCGATTGCATCATCACTTGGATTCAATCTCTCATGCATGAACTTGGAGTATTTTTTTCAGTTACACCTAGCATTTATTAGTGCTGTTTTTATGTGCATTACCCCTCTTTTTCACTCCAAGACGAAACACATTATCATTGATTATCACTTGGTTCACGACATGGTTAACAAAGGTCTATTACAAGCGTATCATGTGTCCTTTCATGATCAACTCAAGGATGAACTAACAAAGCCCTTGTATGGAAACAGTTTATTCATTTACAATCCAACATGGGCATTCCTGAGGGAACGCCTCTCTTGTGGGGACATGTTAGAAATAACATCTCTCAATAGCAAAGCAATTCAAAAAATCGCTCTTAATTAGATCAAGATTAGTCAAGTGATTCTTGAACTCTTGGCAAATGCAACAAGAGTTTCCAAAGTTGAACTCATTTAATCTTTCATGTAGAGAGGATTTCATCTTTTCATTTATAAAGGCCGTAGTCTATAAACCATTAGCTAAGTTGTACTTTAAATATATGTAAGAAATAATAGTAAATTGTATCTCGTCCAATACTTCCACTACGAGGGACAAGCTTGTTGATACGAGATCCATAAGCCTAATCATTTGGCCCATCATGCGCTTTTCTTCTTGGTCCAACAAAAAAATCAAAAAATGTTGATGCGATACTTTGAAATCTCCTTTTTTTACGCGCGTGAGCGATTGCTACTATGTCTCTTTTTCCCCTTATGCACTCCAGTGATGAAAGGCAGCTGCTTGAAATGCATACATAATTGAAATTGAGTGAGGTTATACTTTGAAAATTCTTATATCGTTTACCTCCATTTCAGGTTCCCGTATAGATTTATTTCTAATTTTATCAATTAAAGTTTGCTTAACTAAATATTGAATCAAATTAAAGATCGAAACCAATCCAAATTAGCCCTATAAAGATATGAAATTTAAGGTAAGGTTCACTACATTGTATACAGTTTCATCTTAATAAACAATGTATAGCCACACATTTTCACAGAGAGAGCCACACTCTTTCACAGAGAGAGAGAGAGATGACAAGCAATTGTACTAGTATCCAAAAGGCAGTATGCTATTAAAAAGAATTTTACTTTGGGATATAATGAACAAATACAACTATTCTTGTGAACATCTGTCTAATGGTTGTCGAACCAATTCTGTGCCTGGAGATGGTTGATCAGTTTGTTGTCCACTTGGAAAGCCTTTGTGAGGACATCGACATTGATCAGTGGCTTGGACCCGAAGACTGAATTCGCGATTGTTATGAGTCCTGGGTTCTGGCCGCTCAAGAAAGCAAAGGCCAGTGCATTCGTTTGTCCAATGTTCAGCTGGAAGTGAATGAGGCCTTGTGGAAACACAAAAACATCTCCTTTGGTCAGGACTTTGGTAAAGAGAGTGTTGTTTAATTGGTTGGATGTGACAAAACCAACGTGGAGTGTGCCCTCCACAACCACTAGCATCTCGGTGCCACGAGGATGAATGTGGGGAGGGTTCAGACCGTACGGAGCAAAGTCAAGATGGGCCATGGCGATGCCAAGTGTGTTGAGTCCTGGAAATTGATCGACAAAAGCAGTTGTGACTTTGGATCCCAGCTGATTTGATGTGTTACCTGGGTATCTGAGCTTTGTGAAGAAGAAATCATCTGCTATGGCCAGCTTCGGGTCCTTGCAGAACTTCCCATTCACAAACACCGCAGACTTCAGGTCATTGACGGCAACACAGAAGTCCTGGAGAGGACTCGGGTCAGAGGCAAACGCAGAGGATGATGCCAGAGCCAAGAGGACAAATGTTTGAAAGAACTTCATCATGGAAAAATTTCTGTGCTTCGTTTAGTCCTCGGAAATTCAGTTTCGTTGAGGATTGTTGTGAAATGCTGCGTGTGCAGCAACTCCATTTATAGTAGTTATTCATTTGACTTGGTCCCAGCCAATAGGTCTGCAGGAAGCAGCTGAAGCCAGGAACGCAGCCAAGTCTACAACAACTGATTATTTTTCCGTGTTGCTGATGAATCATTCTATAACATCAAACACCTCGTGTTTCTAACTTGCGTGTCAAACTAGACAAGTTCTCATAGAGAAATAGTCATTCGATCTTCGCAAAGAAGAATTCCCACCTAGCTTTTCATCTTTTTATATTCTAAGATTTTCTAGTTTACAAAGAATCCGTGCCGGACACTGAAAGAGTAAAGAAGGAAATCGAAGATTTAAATATGATTGAAGAAGTCCACTTCCGTATCATAGATAACATGCTTTTCCTTATCTGGGAAAGAGGATAGGTCGAAGTGAGGGGCATTCTATTGGAGCAGTTGTGGAATGCCTCATCTCTTGGAATTAGAGACTTGGTATAGATCTGGGAACTGGCGATTTGTTCATAATCAAATGATGTGGGAATAAAGTAGACAAATTGTTGAACAAAACCCAACCGAATCATGCAGTAACTTCTATTTGATATGGATACATAGAAAATATTAAAAAAATAATGATAAATTTTGGATGCAACTTTATTGGGCTCTTTAAAATCGTCTATATGCACATGAAAAAACATCACGAAAAAAAAAATCATAAAGGAAAAGCCGATGTGGGTTCGCTTTCACCTCCAAAGCTTCCCTTGATAGATTTTCTGCAAATACGACATGAAGCCAGGAAGCACTCACTGGGATTCAGTGCAAAAAGAGGTTCTCAAGGCACTTGAAGAGAGCAATTGCTTTGAGGCTCGATATGATGAAATCAGTGTTGGGCTTCACAGTGATGTCTTCGAACAATTATAAGATTTGTTTAATCTTTCGGCTAAGATGGAACGCCATTTTGTCGACCCTCGAAAGCCAATATGAATGTTATCGCATGAACTTACCTCATTCATCTCACTAAAGGATTATTTGTGTTCATTTAGTAATCCATTAACTCCCTCGGGGTTCATTTCGAGAGGGTTTGTGACAATCGGTCACATGAAGAGAACTAACATGGCAATCACCCGACCAAGCTGCCTCACCTGAATCCGA
>CM026412.1:15930088-15962757 GCA_014858505.1 Corymbia citriodora subsp. variegata
CGTTGTGTCATTGCTAGTGGATCCACTTTCCAGGGAAGAGTTGCATTTTCTTTTCATCTCAACCGCGTCTGGTAAAATTCCGAAAGCAAACCACAAAAGATGTGGGAAGCTTCAACAGGGGCCAACGAGCGACGTTCAGGTAGGTAAGCCAGGCTCAGTTTCCAATTCTGTCGTGTTGCGGCATTAATAGAGAGAAATTGTAGACATACGATCGAAGGACTAAGAAATGTTCTAAGCTCCACGAATGGACTGGTTAATGAGGCATGAATCAAATGAAATGTCCGAGATTTGTAACTCTACACATGTGAAGTCGCACATCTCGGGTTGCTGGGAAATGCAACTCCAGCAAGTTTATATATTAGTTTGAGATCTGTGAAGTTGAGTTTCTGTTTTCCGATTTCCATGGCCCACCCAGTCAAGTCAGAGTGTATGTAAAACCGAAAATAAGGAAGGCGAGTTGACGTTAGTGTATTGCTCTAGAACCGGTATATTTAATCAAATGTGATGATTAAGTTTTTTTTTTTATAATTTATGGTAAGGTAATATGTCTAATTAATTTTAAGGAAAAGGAAGGAGATGGAACTTTGTAATTGTGTGGTTCAACCACTAAGCTCCATTTTACCTCACTTTCTTAATTATTGATAGATGTAAGTATATGCATAGTTTGGTTGCACAAATGACACATAATCTTAATAGTCACAGTCAGCTGAGTTTTCTTAGGACTAGTTTTTTTTTTTTTATTCAATTTGGTGCTTTCTTGAAAGCAAAACCTTTTTACTTTCTTTTTAAGATTTAAAATGTTTATTCAAAAATAAAGTGTAAGATAATGTGTTATTGAAGTAAAGCAATAATTTTTCACTTTCGTAGGCCGACAAATCAAAATCACCATTTATTTATCTGCATGGTAGTGATGCTGGCCTGGGCCCCACTGGAGTCAAGTCAACATAATTTAGTCGAAATAAACTAAAAATATGAAACACATGTACCTATAAAAGGAAAAGAAAATAAGAAATGGCCCTTTATTGACGTTAAGATTACTGATATAAAAGAAAAGGGAAAAAGTTACACTTGACAATATGATAGCCCCAAAAAAAAGAAAAGAAGGGACAAAAAATCGCTCCTCGATCGCGAATAGCGTTAGAAGCAAACCTACTATGCTAAGGTAGGTTGGTTTGAGTGGCCTGATCTTTATGGTCATGAGCAACGTGAAGCTTTTTTGGGAGTTACTTTATTGTACTATTATGAGTCAAAAGCAACAAGCAAAATAAATCTGAAAAAACTGAATTGTTGACTATTTTAGGTGCTTCTTAATTTTAATTAGATATGCATTTCTAAACAAAATAGCGGGATAACATAAGATTATGAAACTTTGTTAACTCATATTCATTTAGGTTAAATGATTTATTTTTGTGATTTTTTATTAAATTAAAATTAAAGTGTAAGGAAAATTAAAATTATCATCAAATTTTTAATAATTTGTTTATACAATCCATTACCTGATGTTAATGCCTAAATATCGAATTATCAACTATATGCACTGTTCAAAATAAGGAATTTCCTAACACGGAGATGCGTAAAAATCTTGAACAAATCAAGATTATTATGGAATAATATCAGATTAGATAATCAATAATTGCAAACTAGGCAACGAATGATCAAATCGAATTGGTTCAAGAAATTACCTAGTTTGAAGTATTCGTTTCCAAGAATGGGGACCGGGGGAAGCTTTACGGCGACCGATGAGGAGGAACGTCAAGCAGCAACGATGGCAATTCAGCGAGGACGCAGCAAATTGCAGACAGGTTCGCTAGAACAAAAGATGCAACGGTGAAGGTTTGTTGGTCGGACTCTGCTTGGCGGCGACGGTGTGGGTTCGATCAACGCTAGTCTGCTCTGGGCAACCTGCGTAAAGAAATCAAACGTAGCAGAGGAATCAAAACAGCAAGCGGCGGCGTCAATTGGAGCCGGGATGCCGCCTGGAATCACCGGAAACCGCGTGGGACCGCTGCTGTTGTGGTGTTAGAATAAGTCGGCAAAGCAGCAGGGCGTGCTGAGCGCGACGAAGAGTGCCAGCAAGCGGAGTAGAGGCGCGACGAGACGATGGGCAGGCCGGCAGCAAGCGCGGTGACTGCTGAGGGGCGGCGGCGGCGGCGGCGGGGTTCGAAGAAGGACAGGAGCCGGAGATCAACAACGGCAAACAAGGTCTCGAGAATTCGGACGAGAAAGCAAACCAAAGACCGCCGGACGGAAGCAGCAACGACACCGAGAAATGAAACCAAACCGGCTGAACAAGAACATCTAAGAACGATGAACAGTCGCCTTTTCTTTTCTTTTTGTCTCTCAAATTGTGAGCCGTCCTCCCTAATCGTTTGAGTGTCTGAGGGTTGTGCAGAAGTGGCCGTCCCAATTCTCCTCTTCTTATAGGGTTCTTCTTTTTACCTTTTCTTTTTTTTTCTGTGAACTATTAATCTCAATTTCTTGTTTTAAAATAAATATATATTACTCTTAATATTACTCTTAGTATTCTTTTCCCCCCAAACCTCACGTAAAGCTCCCAGAATTTGCTTCAGATATTCTTCTTCCTTGTTGACCGAGAAATCCTAGCTGTCTTTTCTTTTCATTTTCAAAGCTTTGTTTATTTTACCAAAAATAAATAATTTTTAAAATTTTTTTAAAAAATATCATTCATTTTGTTCAAAATAATAAAATAATAAAAAATATTTTTTATGTGAATCATACAATTATTTATTTATTTATTTGGGTAAATTATATAAATAATCATTTTTTACTCTCACTATTCCTTTCTTGTTGCCGAGCAATCCTTGCTTAGATTGGGTCTCATTTTTTTTTCTTTTTAATTTATTGGTTTCCTTTTGCCGTTTCCTCAGTGTGTACGACCGCCTGCATCAATGGTGATGTGCTTGACTCGAGCCTTGAGTTGGGCGTGGGTTGGAGTCTTGGGGGTAGATTCTTGGAAATTTACCGCGGAAAAAGGATAGATGTTGAAAGGAGTGCAGAGGAATAATTATTATAATATCTTAATTGAGATCTCACTAGGATTGATTGACCTAAAGTCGCGATGACTGAACTGAGCGGCCGATTCCTACTATGCCAATTCCAAGAAAGTGCATAAAAGAACATAACAACAAGGAAGTGCAAGTCGACCAAAAGGAAAAAAAAAAAAAAAACAAGGAAGTGCAAACATAGATTTGAAAATTTGGAAATTTTGACCGCCAATTGTGTAATTATGCAACAAAAAAAATTGGAAAATCATTGAGTTACTTAAGCCGGAAAAAAGGAGGGAAGTCACCAAATAAATACTGATAATTTTCTATATAATTGGTAAATTTAAGATATTGATATTAAATAAAATTTCTCAAATAATAAGAGAATTGGTTTATCTATCAAGAAGAAATTGGTAATTAAAAAAAAAAAAAAAAAGGTACGCTACCAAGTTCTTAGACCCACAAGGTGCTTTCCAAGAAAGAACCTCGAAAGGTAATGTCCACTATCTGGTAATGTCCACTATCTGTGTGCCGTGTGAAATGGAAAACACTTTTAACGCTTCTTTTCCAGCATCAACAAAAGGGAAAAGTTGAAGATCAGTCATGAAAGGATTCGCTGACAAGCTTCACTTTTTCTCATTCATTATCGTGCTTCCACGAACTTTCTTGGGAGTCTACAATCAATTATTATCGTCTTTGTTTAAGGCAACCTCAATCTTTACGTGATCTTGATCGAGATAGAATCCTCTAAACTCAGAATAATTTGTCCTGTCCTAACAATGATTTCAGTTTCCAACAAATCTTGATTTACACGATGAGAGAACATTAATACATTCAAAATTTACATAAATATTTATACGGAAAATGTATTCTATCAAAGTTCAAATCTTCTCATAAATTGTAATGATATAATAGTCATTTTACGATGGATAAATAAAAATTTCTCTTATGTTTTCCTTTTCACTAAATGTTCAGATATGTGAGTTGCGACATAATGTTTATTAATTAAAACAATATATTATGATAAAAATCAAAATAATAAGGTTGAGTATAGTTGTTAGCTCGTGTACTTTTTTGTATCTACTAATTTTCTACTTCACGTATTTTTGACAAAAGGGAAAACATAAAAAGAAGACACCCCATTTAACCAGCACTGGCACTAGAAACATTTTTGAAGAATGCTCTAGAGGATCATGGGAGATTTTAGAGAACAATTAATCAGATCTCCTTAATCAATTTCTCTCTTTGGCTAGGATAGCACTTCAATCATCACGCATCTATTCAAGTTTATATTGTTTTTTCTAAACTATAGAAACATGAAAACTCTTGTTTAATTGCTTGATATTTAGAACCATCAACTCTAGATTTAATTTAAGCATTTATGTGTCACAAGCATCAGCTAATCCTTGTCACATAGCCCAAAAAAAAAAAAAGGAAAAAAATTATACAAACATCATGTATATTTTGAAATGTTATATAAGTAGTCAAACTTAACCGTTGGTTACTTTCCTTATGTAGATTTGAAGATAGTTGGAGTGCCCAAATTGAAGATCTAGCTCCTAGCATTAAAGTATGATATTCCAAGATTATTCTTGCCAAAAATCATAGACTAATTCACTCAATAGATTGGTGAGATGATGTGATCAAAACATACTAATAATAGAAGATTTCATTGATAGCTCATATTAGGACAAGGGCTATGCACATGTTTTAAAAAAAATATAGTTTTGGATAAATGTGCCATTACAGTTTAGATTTTTTGTAAAATGAAAAATGATTTTGGATAAGCATGTCATGCGTGTAGATTAGGAATTTTTAATTGTTTTAACCGAACAGTATACAAATAGAAGTTTGGAACTAATTTCTTAGAGCCCACAAGAAAATTTCCAAGAAGGATGCTCAAAAAGTTATCCCCACGGTTGGTTCACCATGTGAAGTGAAAAAGACTTGTCACTATTTGCCCAGCCATCGAAAAAAGAAGTTTAAGGTCGGTCCTGAAAGGGAATCCCAATCGATCTTGTTTTTTTCTTATCTATTGTCGTATTTCTATGACCTTTCTTTCAAATCTAAAATCAATTGCTCTTTAAAAACCTTCGAATACCTACACACATACAGATCATAGCAAAACAGATGAATTAAAAAAAAGAGGGCTGGGAAAATCGAAGAGAAAAGGAAATAGTATTAGTAAGTTGGATGAATGTACTTATCAAGAGGAATAATTGTGAGATGGCTTATCATGTAATATGAAACTTCATTAAGGTTGTTTTTGTATAATTGTGAGCTAGTGTACTTTTTATCTTCTGCTAATTATCCGTTTCATGTATTTTTCATAAAAGGGAAAACAAGAAAATGTATTTTTCATAAAAGGGAAAACAAGGAAAGAAGACTATGCATTTAACTACCACCAAGCCATTAAATTGCCATACATCTTCGAAGAGTTCTCCAGAGGATCATGAGACATTATAGAAGGCAATTAATCTAGTCTCTTAAATTAACCTCTCTTTGGCTCGAACAACACTTCAATTATCATACTCATGTCATTATTTTGTATTCAAAACCAGATGTATTAGCATCCAATGTCACACTTATCTGAAGGACCGATGCGATTACAAGCTTTAGCTAGCCCTATATATATTAGTGTTAGTCTGCGCATGCCTTGGACTATAGTTGGACCATCGAAGATGGTTTGTATTATTGACTAAGCAACACCCATTTTCTCTGACGAGAGACAAATTGACATGGCGAAGGTTGGGCCAATAGCGCCCCAACAAATTTGATGAGAGATCACTCTTATTTGTTGTCAAAGATAACATATCACTTTATTTGGTTATTTTCTCACTTTTTCGTTATTATTCCTTCACGATCGAGAAGTGTAGAAAATTTATATATAACTTTGTGAAGGAATAATTGCAAAGTTAAAGCGAAATCTAATTGAAATTTTACTCATCATTCAATTTTTTTTTTCAAGCACATAAATGATATGTTTACTATTTGAAACAATAACTTTGCATTTACCTTTTATTCTCTAGTATTAGGTTTTCCCACTGATGAATTCGATTTTTTTTTTCAAGCACGGAAATGATATGTTTATTGTTTGAAACAATAATTTTGCATTTACCTTTTATTCTCTAGTATTAGGTTTTCCCACTGATGAAAAAAAATCTGAATTCGTCCCTGATTTTCTCCATCGTATTCGTCACTCCAATGTAAAGCAGCCAAGATAAATCCAAGGAAATCTAAATTATAGAAGGAAAAATTTACAAAACTAACCTCGAATTCTAAAGGCCAAAATATATTTAGAATCGGACAAAACCGGAAAAGAAATGGTCCGAATAGGATTTAACCAGGTCAGCAGGTCCTTGTATGCCTCAGGCTAGTTCCATCCGATGATCAACATGGCTTGCTCAAGCGATCACGCCGTGAACCTTTGGCAGCATGGCGCAACAGTGGAGCTAACGCAGGACTAATGCAAAGCTACTCTGATTACAGGCAAATTAGAGATTGGCAAGTGACATGAAGGGACACAAATTTATGTGAGGTATGCCGCCATCACGTGAAACTGAATAGGCGTAATCAAGTCGTCTATGACAAACCCATTTGTAAACACATAAAGAGAAATTATTATACTTAGAGGGAAAGTATTTATCCAAGTGTGAGGTAAAGTGTGTGGTGGACTCTTTGTAAATACTTGAAGAGAGGAGCGGGCACACCCACACCCAGCTTCTATAAATCTCTTTGCAATTTCTCTTTCCCTTAGTTCTTTAATTTTCACTGTTTATATTGATAGTTCAGTTTGCTCGTAGAAGTAGAATTTTTATTGGGGTAAGTTTTACAAAATCGGTCTCTTTAAAAATAAATTTATCCTTCCTTTTGGTTGCCTATTTTAGCCTAACAAATCGGTATTATATTGACACCAAAATTTTGGCTATTCATTTAGGTTTTAAATTGCCTAGAAAATTAGGAATTAATTTCTAGTCCCTAAATAAAAAATAATTTTCATTGAATTGTATCGTATATAGACATTAGCAGCATTTGCATTACGTTTTCCTTTTTGGAGTACACTGATGTTGCCGTGCTTCTGGACAATGAGGCCATTTCTGTCGTCTGCAGGCGTTCTCTTGACATCGAGCGTCCCACAATACACCAACCCAAACCGTCTCGTTTCTCAGAGAAGGCCTACCAAGAGCAACTTTCAGCCGCCGAGATCACCAAAATGCGCATTCGAGCCGTCCTCCTATGGTGGCCACGGGAGAAATAGATGGCATGCTGCCTCATGTACCGTGGTGATGTGGGCTGGGGTGCTCCAGGACGTGAACGCGGCTGTTGCAACCATCAATACCAAGCGCACCATTCAGTCTGTCGACTGGTGCCCTATCGGATTCAAGTGCGGCATCAACTGCCAGCCACCCAACGTCGTCCCTGGAGGTGGCCTCGCCAAGGTCCAAAGGGCTGTGTGCATGATCTCCAACTGGACCTGCGTTGCCGAGGTCTTCTCGCACATTGACAACAATTCGATCTGATGTATACCGACTGTGCCTTCATGCACTAGTACGTGGGTGAGGGCATGGAGGGGGGAGAGTCCGTTCACTGCCGTTCGTTGGTGGTCGCCGTCCCTAACCTTAGTGAAGTCGACTGAAGCCAATCACGAGTTTGGAGTCGCTGTTCTCGACCTTTCCCGCTGGTGATGCCCGAGGCTCGAGGCCGCCTGACTGCTTTAGTAAGCTTTTTGCAAGTTTCCTATGCTGTTTTTGCGTGATTTTCGTGCTCAAAATTTCCTCATCAGATTCGCTCGATCATGGCCGGAGTGGTGTCCGATGGGGATATTTACTGACGGTTGGCAACGTCGGGTATTGACATCGGACCGGTTAGGATTCCGGCGTGAACTTGTGCCGTGAGGTTCGGTCGAACTCGTCGTCTGGTGGTTCCGTAGAGAAAGATGCCTTTCGGGAGACGTCTCTCTCTTGGGGAAGAAGACGACCTGCAAAAGGAGAGGGGCAGTGAAAGTAAATAAACATGAAAATTGAAAACGAAGGAAAAGGAAGGCTGGAAAATGGGCCAGACGTTCACGAGAAAGGTTGTAGAGTTGGGCTTAGGTTTTTTTTAGGTGACCTCGGGCTTGGTTCATCCGAATAGGGAGCTGGGCCCTTTTTTTCAATTTTAGTTTCCAAGGTTAATTTAGCTTGGTTCTTGGGCTGGGCTTAGTGCTTTTAATTTTGATAAAATGGGATTGATGGGTTCACTTTGCGAAATGGGGTAGTTTTAAACAAGCCCAATCATGTCCGTGGCCCCAGCTCGAGAGTCCAAGTTCAGTCCATGTTCGGGCCGGGTCCAGTTCTTATTTTCTGAATAAATCTTTTATTAACAATTAAAAATTAAAAATTCGAAATTAAAAATAATTAAAAAATCAGAAAATATAAAAAAAATTTAAATTTTTTTCTAAAATTCATAAAAATTTCGAAAATTCCAAAAAATAAAAAAATTTCAAAAATTAGAACCCTTAAAATGCTTGGAAATAGTCTTTTTGGATGTCCTTCTCTTAAAGATGCGGGAAAATCATTGACAAAAATGTACTAAAAATCTAAACAAACTCATAGGGCTTTGCAATATGATTTCAATGTTTTCTTTGTGGGATAAATTATCAATTGATTGAGTGCTTTTATTATGTTGATTTTAGCTTCCCTTTGCTTGCTGCCACCCACCGCTGCAACTCCCTCCTCTTGCCCGACAAGCAGCTGTTGTTTTGACAAACCGGTGGTCTCCATTGCCTTCTAGCGATTTCTTCAAGCAAAGTCAAAAGTGCTCTTTTTCTAGTGCAAGTTTACCGTCGCTCTAGCAATATCCATCGTCCGCAGAGAAGACCTTGCTATTGCTGGATTACTTTGGAAGAAAAGTTCACCATAATCGGATCATGGGAGGTTCTCGAAAGAGTCCACTTAGTGAGAGTTGAAGATCAATGCAAAGCGAGAGAGAGAAAATATTGCTGAACTGAAGCAGAGTCTCACTCATGTGTTTCCTTGCATGTCTGCCCTTGCGCTTCCACGATCTGCAGCAATCTCGACCGATTCTGCAAATCAAATTCATCTTTTTCTTTTTTCGGAAATTTGGAAACTTCTTTATCCACTGTCCAGTGAATTTGTCCCTTTTGTTTGAGTGATTGTATATCTGCATTGCAGCTACCTCTCTAATGGGTTGCCTACCTTCAACGAAATAAAACGTGCGGCAATGTTTGCACTTTTACCAATAAAAAGAAACTGCATAGTTATCCTAACAAGGCTTTAATTAAAAAGGTTAGACCTATTTTCAAGTTCTGCCAATTTTCGCTCACAAATCTGCATCCGATGGATGAAAAAGGAAATTTTTTGCTTGATTGGCATTCAAGTTTTTGATTTAAGGGAGGGGGGGGGGGGGGGATTCACTTGACGTCATGGCAAAACAAAAGAAGGAAAGAAAAGAAATTACACTCTCAAGGACGCTTCGATTGGCTTGATCTTTGTGGTCATGAACAAAGTGGTGCTTTTTGCCATTATTAAACAAAAGCAACAGATTTCATCCCCCCCCAAAAAAAGCGACAGAAGATAAATCTAAAAACACTGGATTGTCGAATAGTTTAGGTTCTTGTTATTTTAAATCTAAATGTGGGAAAATATAAGTCGATGAAACTTTGTGCAAGTATTTTTCAGTCAAATCTTCCTTAAGCATTGAATCACTTCTAAACATGGTCCAAAATCACTAAAACAACAAATTGTTATTCTTTCGGTTTGTTTCGTGATAGAGTTTCAGAGGGGATGACCATTTTAGAGAAGAAGATTTTACAAGGAGAAAAATCCAGAATACACATACCGTCCATCCTTGTGGCCAAGTTTAACCATTGCCGAGGTTGAAGTTGAACTTCGAGTCAAGGTGGCGACATGTTATTTTTAGCTCGGAGATACACCAATTAGATTTGTAAGCTCGAAAACATGGTTTGACGAGATCAGGTGCTGGGGAATATGAATGAAGCACATATATGAGCATGTCTAGACATCCAGAGAAATGAATCTACAATTTGAGCCTCATTAAAGGAAGACCTAGCATGTCAAACAATCTTGAACATTGTCAAACCACCACCAAACTAATAAACTATTCGAACATTGTCTTAACTTATAAAGACAAAAGCTATGGGAGTAATAATCTAAATTAATAAAACACCACCCCTAATTAACCCAATGCCAAAGTTGGTGGGTATTCAATAATTCGTTGGCTCTAATCAATGCTAAAAAAGTAGGAGGCATCGTCCATCAAAACTTTGGTAAATAATAATACCATATCAATTCGAGACTTACTATATGCAAACCATGCTACGCGGATTGCTGCATATCTATAATGAAGAAATGATAACAACCATTTTCGCATAAAGGAACTTTCATGTTATCATATTTGAAGTAAGATTGTAGTGTTACCATAACATCAATAATTTTTTAGCAACTTGTTAATGAAAATAGCTAAGCTGGTTTTTTTTTAATCTCTTTCTTTACTATGATTTAAATACGAGTAAGTTATATATCTTTACGTTATTAAACATATTTGCATAGTAATGTAGATTGTTACGTCATTAAGGTGGGAAATTTCTTTAATATAAAAGAGTTCAAGTAGAATAAATATGGAGAGAGGGGAGGGAGAGGAACAAAAAAGTAATAAGCTTGATGAGTGCAAATATATGATCAATTCCCTCTTAAATTAGATACTAACTCTTAGAGAAGATATAGATACGTAATACTACTCGAGCACACATGTTCTACTTTGGGGTTCATCTTTTTCACTTTTTCCATTTGCAAAAGCAATTGGAAGAGGAAGAAGTTAAAAACAGCAACCTAACTCCAGAAAAACTTCAATTTTGTTATTTAATTAGATTGAAAGAAATTCACCACAGATAAATTTTACTGTTTCCTTGGCATTGCATGTTTAACAACCGCGACAAGTCGCCAATTTACCAAATTACGCTTTTCAATTTTTGTCAAGGGATGGATTATGCCACCGTTGGGTGCAACATTGGCGCAACAGCCTGAACACGTGGCATATTTCTATTGGTTATCGAAGATTCTTGGGGGAATAATAGCGCACACATAAAATGTAATTCATTTTCCCTGTTCCTCTCTTCTCTCCTCTCCTCTCCCTTAGCTGCGTCTTCGCCACCGCAACAACCTCGACACTGCCGCCGCCGCTACAACCTTGCCTTGCCGCCATTCTTCACGAGGCTCGAGCACAGTCGCACCCTCTCTCTATCCAGATTAACAGAAACTAATTGAGGGTAAATTTATCACAAATATACCAATTATGCTTTTCAGTAGTAAAAAATTTATTTGGGATAAATTTATTATAGGTGTACTAATTTAGAGTTTTTCGGCATATTAATTAAAAAAGAAAGGAAAAGTGGGCGTGTGTGGCATTCACATTGCTGAACAACTATGTATCTCTAAGGAACAGGCCCTCCGCTTAGCTGTGGGGGGTTACCCTTTTGCTCTCGGACAATGACATTGCTGTTATAACAGAAATAAAATGGGCAAAAATTGAACGAAGACTTCATATGGTGAATTGCCATGTGTGAGAAGAACCGGCCATTTGGTACTAGAAAATTGCCAGCAATCAATGTCATCTGTAAGAGGAGAGGTGAAGTCCGATAATCTATTTCGCTGGCAACATGACGAATGACCCGTTTGGTAGATTCACCGTTGATAACTCGAAGGTGATTCCTACGGGATTTAATCATAAATTGACAAATTGAATTCGCCGCAAAAGCGTGTACGTGGACTCATTAAAGTTCAAGGGCCACGGCCGCAGGCCTGGCAATGTAATAGTGGCATGACTTGTCTCAGTTGCGGCGGGTAAATCACCTCACTAATACTTATTGGAGCCCCGATGCTAGGTCTCCTGTCTCTCTGATTAATGTTCACTTTTCTTTTGTTTTCTTCTTCTTCCTTACTTGTCCTCTCGGTAGACCCTTCCTCCGCCGCAACGGAGCTCGTGAGGTGGGTCTGCAACAAGACCGGCGACCCCAGCTACTGCATCACTGCCCTCTCCTCTATACCCCGCACCCCTCCCGGCTGCTGCGTCGACCACTGCTCCCCACCTTCTTCTCTTCTGCTGCTTCTTCTTCTTCGGTCTTCCCTTTGGCCGGAAAACCGAGTTGCCGCTGCTGCTGAGTCGCTGCCTCACCGGCCACCACCGCAGCTCCGCCACCACCCCTGCTTGCCGCCAGACCGCCAGACTGCCGTGCCTCCACCTGCTAGCCGCCGCGCCGCCTGGGGACCGCCGTCCGTCAAGCCCTGACAGCCGCGGCTGTCTGCTTCTTCTCCTCTTCCCCCTGTCTTGGTCGGAGCCGACCGCCACTTCGTCCACCGTCCAGTCGCCGGCCGCCGTTCTTCCCTCTCTTCCTCTCTCTCGGTTCTGGCGCAGTCGAACCAGCGATCGTCGCTGCTATCCCAACCTCCGGCCGCCGCCCTTACCGCCCTTAACGCCGTCTGCGGAGAAGAACAAAAGGGAAACAAAGAAAAAGAAAAAAAAAAAGTGAACATTAATTGAAGAGAGAGGAGACCTAGGGTGGGTGTCTGAACAGTGGGTCCCAAATCGACACGTGTCGTTCTTTTAATGGATTAGTAGAAAACTGACGTGTCAATCACTTGAATACCCAATATTTTCTCCATCTACACGGCGATGATGGCTAGCATGGAGCCCACTGGAGTCAAGTCAACATAATTTAGTCGAAGTAAAGTGAAAATACGAAACATGTGTACCTAAAAATGTAAAAGAAAAAAAGAATTGGCACTTGATTGACAGTAAGATTTCTAATATAAATCAAAAGAAGAGACAAAAAATTGCTCCTCGATGGTCGATAGCGAGTAGCGTCGGAGTCATGAACTAAGTATTTTTTTTTTTTTGAGTTACTTTATTGTGCTATTACGAGTCAAAAGCAACAAGAAAAATAAATCTTAGAAAGCCGGATTGTTGACTATTTTAGGTGCTTTTCAATTCTAACCAGATATGTGTTTCTAAAAGAAGACTGGGAAAATAGAAGTTTATGAAATTTTGTTAACTTATATTCCTTTAGGTTCGATGATTTGTTTATGTAATATTTTATTGAATTAAAATTTCCGTATAAGGAAAATTAAAATCATCATCAAATTTTTTAAAATTTGTTTATAGAATCCATCCTCTTATCTTAATACCTAATTATCGAATTATCAACCATAGGCATTGTTTCAAAATAGGGAATTCCCTAACGTTGAGATGCCTAAGAATTAGGCACAAATCAAAATTAGAATCAAATAATATCGAATTATCATCAATAATTGCAAATTATCAAATTGGTTCGAGAAATTACCTGGTTTGAAGTATTTGTTCCAAGAATCGGGACCAACGACGGGGAGCTTTACGTCGACTGGTGAGGAGGAACGTCAGGACCAGAGCAGCAACCGTGGCGATCCAGCAAGGACGCAGCAATTACAGACAGTTTCGCCAGAACAAAAGATGCAAAGGTGAAGGTTTGTTGGTCGGACTCTGCCTGGCGGCGACGGTGTGGGTTCGATCAATGCTAGTCTGCTCTGGGCAACCTGCGAGAAAAAATCAAACGTAGCAGACGAAACGAAACAGCAAGCGGTGGCGTCAAGTAGAGCTGGGATGCCGCCTGGAATCACCGGAAACCGCCAGGGACTGCTGCTGTGGTGTTAGAATAAGCCGGCAAAGCTGCTGTCGTGGCCGCAGCAGGACGTGCTGAGCGCGACGAAGCGTGCCGGCAAGCGAGGTAGAGGCGCGACGATGGAAAAGCCGGCAGCGAGCGCGGTGACTGGTGAGGGGCGGCGACGGCAGGGTTCGTACAAGGACAGGAGCCGGAGATCAACACCGGCAAACTTGCTCTCGAGAATTTGGACGAGAAAGCAAACCAGACCGCCGGACGAAAGCAGCAACGACACCGAGAAATGAAACCGAACCAGCTGAACAAGAACTTCTAAGAACGATGAACAGTCGCTTCTTTTTCTTTTTCCTTTTTTGTCTCTCAAATTGGGAGCCGTCCTCTCTAATTGTTGCGCGTCTGAGGGTTGAGCAGAGGCGGCCATCCCAATGCTCCTCTGTCCTTTTATACTTTTTCTTTTTTTGTGTGAAGTGTTTAATCTCACTTTTCTTGTTTTAAACTAAATATATATTACTCTCGATGTTCCTTCCCCTCTCAAACCTCACGTAAAGCTGCCGGGATTTCTCGAGATATAATTGATTGTTTCATTTAAAATAATTAATTAAAAAATATTTTCATTATCGATAATTATTTATCACATCACATTTATGTGAATAATAAAAAAAATTATTAATTTCTTTTTATAAGCATCACAAATAATTATTTTTAAATATATTTTTTAAATTATTCATTTTCTGTGAACTGATGGAATCTAATTTATTATTTTCTTTTGTCATTTCCTGCAATGTGCAAGACCACGATACTTAGTCTTCTTTGCTTCAATCTTGCCATGATATGGTTGTGAAGACATTCCCGCAATGTCCTTTGAAAATTTTTTTTATAAAGATATTGTCTTTATCCCTGAATTTACTCTAATAAATTTTATTTTTTCACCTCAGCACTTCTTTCATTTATAAATTTCAGCCACCTACTATGGGCTTGGCCAAAATTTAAAGAATGCATGAAAAAAATGTAATCAAGGATGGATTTGTTTTGTAAAAAATGAATGATTTTGAACATATTATCTAAAAAAAATTATTGCCTAAGTTACTTACAAAAATGAATGAACAAATTTTTTTTTCATCATTTATGAAAATGTTTAGATATAGACTCTCATCAACAATGAAATTATTTTTCATTGGCTAATTATTTCAAGTAACACAGGCGATCATTTTTGTTTTGGAAATTTTTTTCCAAATTTTGCATTTTCTGTTAAACAAACGAAGCCTAATATGCAAAATTTGATTATTGATTTTTTGTTAGGGATCGAGGTTGATTCATAAATTTTTTATGCAATTAACAACTAATTAGGTCACCAAAATCTAGGTGTTAATAATAAATAAGCTATCAATAAATTTTTACCAAAGCAAGTTTGCCACTAACTGTAGCGGCACCATCTGCTACAATTTGTTCGTTTTTAATGCATCAACCCCATAAAACCTGGGGTGTTTTTATGCATGCAATTATTTTTGTTGGAACATAAGTTTTGGAAAAATAGAAATATCATAAAAAAAAATCACTTGTAAGGTGGTCATGTAAAGTCTGAGGAAAAAGTATAAACAGCTCCTTTTCCTTTTCATCTTTGCTGCACCAACTAAAATTCTGAAAGGCAAATCACAACATATAAAATTACACCACATTTTATATTGACTTCACAAGAGTTGGATGACGGAAAACACGGTATTGTGCATTTCAAGGAAGCTGCAAGAACCCCGTGGGGAACGGGGGTCAGAACTTGACTCAACCGTAAATCTCGAGAGAAGCTGCTGGCTTGGGGGAATTTAGCCTCTATCGACAGAGGCTGAAAGTGCGTCTGCCAGCACGGCACGTGTTCTTTAATTCTATTATTAATTCGTAAGCTTGTGGTTCTTGTTCTGTAATATTAATATGCGTTCATTGAATATTCGTTTCCTAGGAAGAAAGAATCAAATTAATATTTATCATAATTTCGTATTATTTTTCAATTCAATGCCAACTCCAAGATAGTCACGTAACGTTCCCAACCACGCGTTGTCTGTTCATACAACAGAGCTGAGTTGGCGAGAGTCAAGAATGAAGTTTCTTTGCTCCCTTTTGATATTCTCATTTCACTAGCCATCTAAACGGGTGTTGTCTAAAGGATTCTTGAAATCTTTCTGTGTCAATGAGCCCCATTATTTTCCTAACGAATAGGGGATAAATGCTGTTGGTTCTCGTAACTCCGATATAACCTAAAGTCTAGTGACTCAGAACAGTGTAAGTCTCTATGGAAATGCAGATGTAATGGAATTATAGAAGGTTGAAGGGACCAAAGTAGATAATGGAACCGCCTCCTCCAGTAGATAACTGGACGGACAGCTAAGTGGAATCAGAACAGGCGTGCACAAAGAAGAATCCTTTCGAGGGTTTCAAGATGACTGGGAAATAAAATTCACCGCAAAGCCAATACGACAACGTGCTAAAGATAAAGAACAAGAGGATTAGCTTACCAGTCATAAAAGAAATTGGTAATTTTAAAAAAAAAAAAAAAGGACGTTGGTTGCTAATTTCTTAGACCCACGAGGTGCTTTCCAATATGGACGGCCGAAAGCCAATATCCACCGTCGGCGAACCGTGTGAGACAGAAAAGATTTTGAACGCTTCCTTCCAGCCATCAACAAAAGGGAAAAGCTAAAGACCAGTCATGTTAGGAATCGCAGACGAGCTTTTCTTGTTCTCATCTATTATCGTGTTTCTACGAACTTTCTTGCAAGAGTAGAATCAATTATTATTGTCTTGCTTAAACGCAGCCTCAATCTCTTCGTGTTCTTGACTGGGATCAATAAATTGTCTATCTTTACAATGATTTGAGTTTTCGGCAAATTTTAATGTACATGACCACCAACGAGAGAGTGTTAATAAAACTTTTATGTAAGTATCTATAGGGATATTGTATTGTATTAAAATTCAGTTCTTTCTATAAATCATAATGATATAATATTCATTGAATGATGGACGGAACGAAATTTTTTATTTCCTTTCAACTAAATATCCATTGAATGAGTTGTGGCGTAATGTTAATTAATCAAAATAATACTACTATTAAAAAAATCAAACAATAAGGTTGCGTATAGTTGTGAGGTGGTGTACTTTTTTAGCAGGTTATTTGTTTCATTTGGTCTAGACAAAAGCAAAAAAAAGAAAACGCATTTAACCCGCACCATTGCAGATGATGCATCTTTGAAGAATCCTGTTTAGATGACGCATGTATTCAAGTTCTTTGACTTTTTTGAACTATAGAAAAATGAAAACTCTCATGTAATTGCTTGGTATTTAGAACCATTGGCTCTAGCTTTAACTTGAGCATTAGCACGATCACAAACATCGGCTAGTCCTAGCCACGTAACCCCATAAAAGGAAAAAAACTATACAAAAATATTGTAGCACGGATAGTCAGACTTGATTGTCAAAAAGTTTCCTTGTATAAAGACGATAGTTGGAGTCCCCAAATTGAAGACCTAGCTTATAGCAATAAAATATAATATTTCAAGATTATCTATGCCAAAAATCACAAACTAATTCACTTAATAGATTGATGATTTGATGCAATCAAAACCTGCTTATATTCAAGAGATCAGTATTGGCTAAAATGTGTCGTTTGTGTAGTAGTTTAGTATTTATTGTGAGATGAAAATTAATTTAGTTCCTAATGTCACTTTGTCTATTGTTCGATTAATACAATTACAAATTCCAAACCGGTATTTGCGTGGCATATTTATTCAATATTAATTTTCATCTCATAAAAAGTATTACATCTTACACCGTGTGAAGTGACCAAGACTAAAACTATTTGCCCAACCATCAACAAAAAGGGAAATCTTAAGATCAGTCATGAAAGGAATCTCAAACGATCTGTGCTTTTTCTCATCCATTATTATGTTTCTAAGACCTTTCTTGGAAGTCTGGAATCAACCGTTTCTTTAACATAGCAAAGCAGAGGCATGGATGGGAAAATCAAAGAGGAATAATTGTGAGATGGTCTGTCATGTATTATGAAACTTCTTTAAGAGGGTGTGGAGTTGGGAGCTGTTGCTTTTTCTGTCTTCTGTTAATTATCTATATCATGTGTTTTACATAAAAGAAAGAGAAGAAAACAAGACATGGCATTAAACTAGCACCACTTGTAAGCGAGGCATCTTTATAGACGATCGCATATAATTCGATCTCCCAAATCAATCTCTCTCTTTGACTAGGACAGCACTTCAATCAGCACACGTTGATTCCAGATTGTATAGTTTTTTCTGAACTATAGAAACATAAAAAATTCTCATGTGATTGCTTGATATTTAGAGTCATCAGCTTTTCCTTCCAATGGGCGCATTGTTGCCATCACAAGCACCAGCTAGTCCTAGTTGCCTAGCAAAAAGAGAAATTTTATAACTTTATCCCACCTCTTCAAGAAACCGCCAATGGCTTGGACTATAGTTGGAATATTTAAATGGTTTGCATCACTAACTGCAACATCCATTTTTTTTTCCGGGGACGGACCTAGATGGCAAAGTTGGGGGCATTTTTATACATTATGTCCTCTTTTAGATTACTTTTGATAGTGCCCTCACAAATATATGTTATTTTCTCTTTCTTTTTTTTCATTATATTATCTCCTTGATTGAGAATAGTAGGAAATAAATATATAACTTATGAAGGTTTAAGTGTAAATTATAAGCAAAATTTATTTAAATTTTATTCACCATTCTATTTCAAGCTCAAAACTATTATATTTATTATTTGAATCAATACATTGAATTCACTTTTTATTTTCCGTTAGGTTTTCCCACTAGTAAGAATTTCTAAATCTGTCCTTGATTTTCTCCAGCGTAACATGAATTCCAAAGAGACAAGGCTAATCCAAGGAAATCTCAATTATAGAAGAACCGATATGTAAAACTAACCTCAATTTCCAAAGGCCAAAATATATTAGAAATTGAACTAAACTTGAAGAGTGACGGTCCAAATAGGATTCAACCAGCTCCATGAATGCCACTAGCCAATTAAGTCCACTTATTAGCGCGGCTCATCAGTGAAGTGAATTTTTGGACCAATCACTAGCTTGGCACTATGTGGAGTTGACATGGCATCGATACAAAGGAGCTCTGACTATGGTCAAATTACTTAGGTGGAAGGTTGTTACTTAGTGCCCTTTTAATACCTCTAACTTAGAAGGTCGTTACTTAGGTGGTCACACAGTTTTGGTTGCCAATTATAGTCCTAAAGGCATCAAAATTGCTAAACAATCATGCAAATGTTTTCGTAGGTTTCATTTTCGTCAAAGTCTAAATTAATCCTAGAAAAGCGATAAACAACCAATTTATTGAAAAGTAAACACATACGTATTGAAATGGTATTAAAATGACTTTTAAAGTAAATGCGGAAAAAAAACACCGATACAAGTCGGGCAAAGGATACATGGCCATGTCGCCAAGACATGATCCCCACAAGCTAGGTTCAAATCGAGTTTAATCTCTTTCCAAAGGATTCCCCCACTTGGACTAGGACTAAGCTACAAATATACTAATTAAGTGAAACTAAACTAAATCTAATGCTAAAAATTTAAAAAAAAAAAATCATCACGACCTTCTGGATTTTTCTGAATTCTTTCTATGTTTAATTTTTTAATTATTTTTTTTAAATAAAATTATTCTAATATTCTGGAAGCTGGGACTTGGGCCGGGTCGTTCCCGGTGCGAATAGGGGCCTCACCTAGGCTCTACGGGTCCCGGCCTAAGAAGACACGATTGGGCTTTTGTATCCAACCCATTTCTAAAGCAATTTAAGCCCATGCAACCAAAATGGCCCAATATTTCTATCAAAGCAAAACGAGCCCCCGAAAAAATGCCCACGTAAGCCCACAATCCAACAGCTACATCTTCAAGCCCAGATATACCAAAGGCAGAACAAATCAAGCCCACTTAACTATCATCTTCAACAGTTTTATCATCCTCAAAGTTCCCGTATTACCCACGGAACAACAGCACTCACAACAACCATCCACATTTGTTCTATCTAAGAGTGATAAGGATACGCTTCGCCATCAAATATTCCCAGTCACCAGGCTAATGCCGCCGCCGCCGTTCTAATGGTGACCGGACTGCCATTTGTCGACCTCCACCTCTCACCGACAGTCCAACATATACTGTCATCCACTCGCAAAAACACAACATACGAACGGAACAAAGGGATACAATCAGAGGGCTCAATTTTTTGTGCTTGCTAACTGGATTGGCCGCACAAAGGTTATGAGCTCGCACGCTTCTGATTTACTCGAAGAACTGATTCATATGAACTTATATGCAACCAAAAAGAAGCTAGCGAACGTATAACAGGAACAAAACTCGCACAAACACAAGCATAGACTTCACTCAGACAATTATTCAAACACCTAACAAGCACTCGAAGCAAGCAGTCCAAATGTAAATCTTATTAAGTAAAAACTACACCCAGAGCATCATATAAAACTTGAAACACATATGCAATCATTAGAGTAGCCTCGAACAAAGTTCAGTTCTTATATGATCAAATTCGCGAATTTAAGGTCCCTATTTCGAAGGAAATAGAGCGTGCACTTCACCTTATCAATCAGCCGAATCTAAGCAGCGATTAGGGACCAAACCTATCAAGGAACTTCTGGAAGTTTTTTCGGTGAAGACTGGAGCTGGTAGTGGAGAATCAAACATGAATTAGATTTTTTATGGACTCTTGGATCTGAAGACAGAGTCGAACAGGACAAACTCAGAGCGACAGTGAAATGGCTAACGGCATTAGCGACGGCCATTGGAATAAGCTAACAGACGTCCAAAATTGTGATTTGAATCCAGTGTGCATGTGTGATGCCATGTTTCCTGGTATTGTCGTTGAGCTCAAAGTGACCAGCTATGGAGCTTGACGCTGGTGAATTCAAGACGACCAATAAGAAAACATTATGTTAGAGCCAAACTTGTAGAAAACTCACGTGAGAAATGACTTGGGTTGCAGGCGAATTGGACTAAGGCTTTTCTTGTGGACTCTGTGATTGCTTCAAGAGGGACCAGATCAAGAAGAGAAAGCGTCCCTCCTCCAGCAATGGCTCGTGATAGGAACCGTCACCTGAATATACTCGAGACGATACACTGTGCCTGAAGGTAAGGCTGCCATCAGGATTGTCTTCGGCCTCCCTCTGGCATCACGGTCACGCTAGCCCTCACCAAGGGATTGAGCTATGACTTGGAGTTCGCAACGGGCGATGCTAAGGACTTGTGTCTCCGAGATTTAGTTCCGCATGTGCAAGAAGGATCATCAATTCGGAATTGCACAACTGGCATGTCCCCGAAGTATTCCACGTTATTCAGAGAGAAGTTGAGCCTGATTTCGATTATTTTCATGAGCTTCAACTAGACTTTAATGCACAGTAAGTTTCCTGCAGCCCAGTGATCAACGATATCAAACTCCAATCAGGTGTAAACAATCATCGTAAATTCATCGCACAACATTTTGATGACAAATTCCTCCAAGCCTCAACATTCAGGATTTTACAGATCTTCAAGCTTTTTCAAGTGCGAGAGTGGGAGATCATCTCGTCGAGCTACTGGTTCTTACTGCCGCCTATAACTCTCCAACTTCTTCAAGTGGGACAGATCAGGTAAGCTATGCAAGGAACTGCAGCTGAAGATAAAAAGCCATTTTAGTGATTCCAGTTTCTCGAGACCTTCAATCTCGACCAGTTCCGGACAATTCCCTATTATAATGCACTGGAGATTTTTGGAGTTAGTTAAGTTGGGCAACGTCTGAAGGAAGGGACACGTGGAAAGTAACAAACTTTGTAGATTCTTCAGTCTTTCAAGCCCACTGAACTTGAATGACTTGCACTCGCACACTTGCAAACGTTGCAACGATGCTAAAGCTTCAAGCCCTCGAATATCACAAATCTCAAGGGCGATTAGTCTTAGCTCCAACAAATTCTCCAATCTGGAAAGGTCAACAACTTCAAGAAGATAGCAATTACTAATTGCGAGTTTCCTCAAACCAGAGGGAAATTGTTGAATCTGGCGCAGGTTCTTGCACTCTAAGAGAATAAGTTCTCTTGTACAACGAAGCCAACCCCCAAATGAGATTTCGCTGCTCGGAAGTGACATACGCAATGAGTTGTTACTTATGGGTCTATACGGTAAGTCAAGCTCGACACAGATTCCATCGTCACCTTCTCCGAAAATTATATACATCTTTTTTAAACTCGAACGGTTCATCAGGTTGAAGATATCCGGAAAATTTTGTACAGCCCCTGAGGTCAAACATAGACTTACCAAGCTCGGTGGAAGCTCTGGTACATTCTTCACACAAGTTTCTTTTAATTCCAAGATCTTCAAGGATGATAGTCTCACAATATCACCAGGAATCTCTAGTGCCCTACAATAATTTCCATGAATTTCCTCAAGTTTCTCCATCTTCACAATACCCTCGGGTAACTTTCGCATGTGACTGTAGTTCATCTTCAAAATTTTCAAGCTCTTTAGATCGACAATGGTATTTGGCAACTCTTCAATGCTTGTGAATGAGACATCCAACTCAACTAAACATTGCAACATTCCAATCGAGTTGGAAAGTTTCATGTGACTGTTGTTCATCTTCAACATTTTCAAGCTCTTTAAATCAAAAATGGTATTTGGCAACTCTTCAATGCTTGTGAATGAGACATCCAACTCAACTAAACATTGCAACATTCCAATCGAGTTGGGAAGTTTCGTAAGCTTGCCACACCCCTCTAGAATTAGTATTTCTAAGGATGAAAATGCAGAGAGATCAGGAGTTTCCTTCAACATCTTGCAATTTGACAGATTAAGAACCTTCAATCTCGTAGCCACCTGTCAAATGATTATGTATATCCAAAGAGTTCAATATATAGAAGTTTTGCAGGACATAAGCAATTATATCGACTAAAAAAGCATTCCACCAAGGTAATCTTATAAATACTCTATATATGCATTCCTAACTTAAGCCAAGACCACTCTTTGTCATACTTTTTTCATTTCTTCCAATATTGCCCCCAACAAAAAAAAAATGGACCTATTCTCAAAGTACCCCCATATCAAGTATTAAAAAGACAAAATCTAGCCAATACAACTCCTATAATTTATAACATTCCTTTCGTACTTCATCATCCAATTACTAATTTTGTCGCCACCACTAGTACTCATGACTCTAAAGTTTGTGTCTTTTTCTATGTAAATGTATCTTCTAAATTTTAATATAGAAAATAATCTCACATATCTTCAGACTATGAACAAATTTATATTTGCACTTGAAATTTTTTTTTTTTTTTGCTTCATGTATTAAACATTTTGAAGAGAATAATATTCATTTAATAGTATTGTTGTTCTAATAAATCAGTTTGCATGTTCAATTTTCCTCACCAATTTTAATTATTTTTCTAATTTCTCTCTGTTGTATGGTTTTTCTTTGGCATCGCATCCTTGTATAGTATATATAGTAGCTACTTATTTTTCACTTAAATTAAAACATCTATCATGACAACTAGTTGGCGTGATTAGGGAACTCAAAATATCGTGAATGTTTATGAATTGTTCTTTAAAACGTAATGAATTAAATAGATATTAAGCTATGACATTTATTCCATTAGATAATTTAATAATCCTACAAATTACAGAATTCACGAAATATGTATGAATATCTAATCAAGTCATTTCCTTTATTTATTGTGCAACACAAAATAATTAGCTACTATTAACATAGAATGTACAAATTACAATGCCCTTTAATCATGCAGCTACAATCAATTTGAATTGAAGAAGGTCATTAGGAGAATAATTGCCATTAATGATATAACAGCAATAACATAGTATCAATGTAAAACTATAAAATGCAATGCAAATCAATGACCGACAACCAAATCATGATATCTTCTCTCTTTTTTTCGGTAAGTTAATTGTTTGATGAGATTCAGACCAAAAAAAAAAACTTGTTTGACTAGGTAAAAATGAAAAATGCAGTCTTGAAACATCTACACGTGTTACATTCTCTCCATTAACATATCATAATATCTATGAACACAATATCGAACGAAACGAATAAAAGTGGTCAAGGGTAACGTTCTTTCCATTGAACAAAGTGTCTTCAATGGGGATATACAAGTAGCATTATCTCTTCAATCATGTCTATGATATAAATGTAAAGTAATTTTTTGATTTGATGTACTTCAGGTGAAAACACAACAGTTAAGTTTGAAAGTTATGGAATGAAGGATTGGTGTCATAAGCCTTCTTCAAGACCAAGATTTGTTGTATGAATTAAGCCAATAAACTTTAATCAAAAGGAGATTCAAATAAAATGACGATCTACAACCCAATGCGACACGAGAGCTTGTGTGACTGGAAGAAATATAACATGTTATACTAAATTATTTGCACACGCGTAATTAGAGTAGAGTCCAACCACCCTAATGTTCGTCTATTGAGCTCAATGATAACTCAAGGATTAATAGATTTTTAGGGCAAAAGTTGGTTGCAAGTTCGTTTGGAAAACAATCCCAAGAAAGCCATCTCAATTCTAAAAAGAGACTTTCAAAACATTGAAACAAAACATAGAGCATTTAGTTGTGAATTATTTTTGTGACAGGAGTCGTTGAACAAGTTTAAAACTAGACTTATTGAAAGTTCTTTTATTTGGGTGATGTGCTCATATAATACAAAATATACTGAAGTTGTTCGCAATTAGTACAAATGATTCATATTTATCAACATGGTTCATTACTTTGCTAAGTAATCTGTATTATACTATGTCTTGTTTATTTGTATATTCTTACGACATAACCTCATACTTAGAATATTTAAATTTAAAGTTATTCTTAAATTTATTTTCATACACTTAAAATTTCGATAATTCTTATTTACTAATTAATAGACGCATTATATACCAATAATATACATGATAAACCCAATATATTCGTTAATTAGAGTATTTAGAGTTATTGACTATCATCTCAAATTACACCCATGTTACTATAGTATGTAAAGATGTTAATATGCTGTTCAACGAACATCAATTATTAGTTGAAGTACGTTAATGAAGTTATTTTATTTATCAATGTAAAGGGTAGCGTTTCCTATTTAATGTTTAGGGACACAGGGAACGAAAAGTTGCCATGGCGTTAATCACAAAACTCCACTCTACCCACTTCTTTAATTTTAAATATGTGTAAATGTACTACGTATGTGAAGTTACCATAGAAGTTTGTTGAGACTGTTTGGTAAAACTTCGCAGAAATAGCTTCAATCGTAAAAAGTTGTGTTGCAGCTTTACAATGTAATCGGAAAATACCTCCTAGTTGCAACTAAATCAAAGCTATGGAACCTTATAAAAGCTTTTAGAAAACTGACGCACCCAGCTTTGATGTGCTACACCTTTAAAATATACATTGCCACTCCTAATGATTAGAATACTTTACAATACAATTACAACATAGTGCAAGTAGAATTCAGCTACCAACAGAGACATAATAAACATATGTTAAACTAATTTTTATTTCGATATACTTCTCACTAAGTTTGAAGACATTAAAAGAAGTTGAATATGTACTTCGGAAACGGTATCTTAGGGATATCCTTCAACAGCTAGATATCTTTTCAGTTTAATAAAAAAACCCAATAAGATTACCCTCAACCGGTGCAATGCACGAGCTTGTGCTGAAATAAAAAGGCAAACAAACATAGTACCTAAAAAGTCGCCCGTACCTTGAGTTGAGTCCAACCATTCCAGTGATGTGTTATTCCAGTCCGTGATAGGTCCAGGATGAGTAGTTCTTTAGGGAAAAAGTGGGTTGCTTGCAAACTTGAGGGACAATTCTTCCAAGAAAGCCATCTTAGTTCTCGAAAAACGTCCTTAAAGTCTTTGGAGAGATTTCCGCTTGTCATTTCAAGATATCTTATATTTGGCATATTCTTAAACTCTTCTGATTTCAAAGATTTCCCTTCAAAATCCACACAAATCGCTTCAATAGTTTCGGTTCCCTATAACGATAAAAACAGTCTTCCATCAACCCATGCAAAGCACAAAATAAGCTGGAAAAAGAAAATTTTAGGCAGATTTATACTATGAAAAAGTTACAAGAGGTTGCACTTAACTTTACCTTCTTTCTAGTGATCATGTCCAACGCATCTTTATGATCCCACACTCGTGAACGATTTCCTGGGTTGTTGTAATTTTCAGCAAGTACAATACTCCTTCCTAAGTCCTTAAGCTGGTCATGCATCCATAACTCATTCTTCTTTCCAATTTCTAGTGGGGACACATGAAACCGGCCGACTACAGATGGATCGTTTTTACGGTTGTCCCATATATAAGTTGCATATAGTGAGTGATATATTGGATTGTCATACTTTTCATCAAATAAATGACCCGTTCCTAAGCCCCTAAGCTGGACATCCATCCATAACTCATTCTTCTTCTTTTCAATTTTTAGTAAGGACCTTTGAAGCAGGACCTTGATTTCTACTATTGGAAACCATTTACGGTCCTCCCACATATAAGTTGAATCTCTCTCATTTTTTCCAGCTAGAAAGCAGGCAACATCAAGAAAGATTTGCTTTTGCCCGTGATTTAAAGCCTCATAACTTAACATTAAATGTTGCAGCACATCCTCACAAGGATATTTTTCCATCTTTTCTAATGTATCTTCCCATACTGCCTCTTCTTGTCCACATAACAATGAACCAATCACTTCAATGGTTAAAGGAAGCCCCCCAGCTCTTGCAATAGCTTTTTCAGATAGATGGAGAAAGTCACTTGGAGGAAAGTCAAAGTTGCTTCCAAATGCATGCTTGCTAAATAGTTCCAAAGATTCTTGACTATTCAGCCCTTCCACTTCATAAATCAAACTATTCTTAAATACAGACAAAACTTGTTTGTCCCTTGTTGTAACCAAAATCCTACTTCCTGAGCCAAACCATTTCTCCTCTGCTGCTAACACCCTTAATTGCCTCCCATCATTTATATCATCAAGGATTATAAGAACTTTCTTTTTACTAAATTGTTTTTCAATCATATTTCTCCCTTGATCAATGCTGCGAATCTCAATTCTTTTGTCCCCAAGGATATCACAGACTAGTTGCCTTTGCACATCTAGAAGACCAAAACTCGAACTTTCTGATGCTTGTCGAATATCGTGGATAAAGCTACAACTTTGAAAATCAGTCGACAACTTCTTGTAAACAACCTTGGCAAGAGTTGTCTTGCCTATCCCACCTATTCCACATATTCCAACGAGCTTTATGTCCTTAGATTTAACATTCAACAACTCTATCACTTTATCCACTGATTTGTTGATCCCAATCAAAGGATCAGACAGACGTATTGGAGACACCTCAAGCTTACCCAATACTTCAAGAGCTATTTGTTGTGTGAGTTCTCCATGGCTGCATATCATTAGAAAGAGTATTATGAAGTTACTGTCAATGACATGAGTTAGCCACAAAATGCGGGATATGAAGGGGGGAAAAATAGTACATCACTTTCCGAATCGATTCACTCATGTTAATAAGATATAATGGATATTTAAGAGGTGATGACCAAGATCATGAAATGAAAATGATCCCTTCCAATATTCATCGCACATTGACCGTTCCTGGTTTTCTGGAATTGGAAACTGAGCTAGTCTACCAAGTAACCGGTTTGGAACCGAACCAGTCCCATATGTTTCCTTCCTTGTTTTGCTTCTTTTTTTCATTTTTTTTTCAACTCCCTATATAAGTGAAGTTGAAATTCCCATTTTCTATTGAAACCGGTAACTTTAAGAACCAACCTTTTTATATTATAATCTCACGTAACAATTGAACGAGAGATTTGAGTTTTGTTTTGATTCATTGTGTGGGCTGGGTGTTGAGTTTTTGTGTGGGTCTGGGCTCCCTTATGCTTGAGTTCAAGGTGGGCTGGGCATGGTCATTCTGAGTCCACCTAGATTTATGGTTATAATATAAAATCTAATCTGCATTGTCATTTTCAGTCTAACCTAGATTCGGACCATATGACAATAATCAAGATTTGATATGTTTACACTACACGATGCTAACCAATTGAATCTTACCTACTATAAAAACTAGTTTTATCCGGCACCCTCCTTGAAATTAATTAATTCATGCTTTGAAGCAAATCTCTTGCCTTTCCCTATATTCTCCGGCGTGGCATTATTCCACTGCCCCAAATTTTGCGAACTCAAGGACGGTAGAGAAGGCCAACCAATTCTTTCTCTTACAGACGCATCCACGAACTTTTTGGCGACTTCCTCAAACCACCTGAAGCTTTCGTATGGGAGAACTTTTTGCACCGCAAATTTTCTTAGTAAATTAATGTTAAGTATAGAAAAAAGATACATAATGCACCCAAAAAAATTTTTGATGTAGAAATTGTTAATATAATGTATTACATGGTATGATATAAATGGGCGTTTAGAATTTTGGGGAATTGTTTGAGTCTCTTATACAAATTGTTCCAGTCACACACCACAATTTTTTCAAAAAACAAATCTTCTATAGACCACTTCAAAATTGATTCTATCTAGGAACCAATATGGTCAGTTTGACGCCAACCAAAAGTACTCTTTCAAATCAAGTTAGTCAAAGACAAGAGCTCAATCAAAACTAGCTACCAGTGGAAAGAAATTTATGAGACCCGTCCCGGCCCAGCCCAGATCCAATCTAGATGGATTGGTTCGTGTTAAGAAGCTTCACGTTCATACTGCTTGAAAAACATTATTCAATGGTCCTCGCTTCAAATCCCAAAAACATAAACCGACCCTTTTCTAATTGGAAAAAAAACTACGAATTAGATCAGATCCGAAAGTGGAAAAGGAAACAGACTTGGGGAAAGAGCAATATCTGAAAGATTGTGAGGAAGTAGGACACCAAAATAGATGAAAAAGTTTACAATCTGCAAGTGGAGTCATCGATGGGCGTCCACCAGCCGCAGAGAGACATAAGCAACAAGAAGATCTACTAGAATGAGGTCACCTTGCCACGATGATCCGTCTCGTGATTTTCCACAATTGAGCATGGATTGTCTCGGGAAGATCAGCGGAGTCCGGCACCATTAGAGCAAGCCAACGACCACTATTCTTCGACTCTCTCTCCCCTCCCCCTTTTGTCAATTAGAAGCAGAGAAGCTGCTTGCTTCGTTCTATTCTTCTTTCGCTTTTTTTTAAAAGTTTTTCCATAGTAGTTACAGTGTGCAAAAGTGAAAAGTCCCAATAAAAAATTTGGCTATTCAAATTACAATCAGTATGCAAGCAGAAGAAACGGAGAGAAAATAGAAGTTGGAGTTGAGTGAGTTAACATACCCTGTGTTTTTGGCATCCCATCCTTTGATTTTAGTAACTTCCTTGAGGGCTTCCTCCCAGCCTTTCACAGTCTCATTCTCACGTTCTCTTTTATGCTGGGTCAATGCATCCCTATATACTCCAGTTTCAAGCTTCACAACAGAAGGGTCCACGTCATAGAAAATGGGCATGACCTCCAATTTGTGGGTTTTCCTACGCTTCATCATGTGCTCTAGCTCACGTAGGCACCACCTACTGGAGGCATAGCCCATGGAGAAGATGGGAATGCAGACTTTCGAGTCATCAATGGCCTGGTAAATTTCAGGGCCGATCTCATCACCGACATCGATCCCCTTCTTGTCTATGAAAACACGGATGCCCTTATTTAGTAGGGCATAATAGAGGGTATCTGTGAAGGTCATGCGAGTATCTGGTCCTCGAAAACTCAAGAACACATCATGTAGAGCTCCCGTTGTGTCATTGCTAGTGGATCCAATTTCCAGAGAAGAGTTACATTTTCTTTCCATCTCAGCGGCGTCTGGTAAAATTCTGAAAGCAAACCACGAAAGATTTGAGAAGCTTTAACAGGGGCCAACGAGCGACATCCAGGTAGGTAAGCCAGGCTCAGTTTCCAATTCTGTCTTGTTGCGGCATTAATAGAGAGAAATTGCAGACATACGATCGAAGGACTAGGAAATGTCTAAGCTCCACGAGTGGATGGGTTAATGGGGCATGAATCAAATGAAATGTCCGAGATTCGTAACTCTACACATGTAAAGTCGCACATCTCGGGTTGCTGGGAAATGCAACTCCAGCAAGTTTATATATTAGTTTGAGATATGTGAAGTTGAGTTTTTGTTTTCCGATTCCCATGGCCCACCACAGTCAAGTCAGAGTCTAAGGGTCCGTTTGTTTCAGTTTTAGAAAATATTTTCCTAAACATGATTACTCATATCTCTTACGAAAATGTATGAGTGAAAATATTTTCATTATTTACGAAAAAGTTTAGGAATAAATTATTATCAATAATGAATATATTTTCTGTTGGCTAATTATTCCGAGCTATAGAACCTACTATTTGTAATAAAATATTTTTCAAATCGCTCATTTTTAGCGAAACAAACAGACTCTAAGTAAATCAAAAATAAGGAAGGCAAGTTGACATCAGTGTATTGCTCTAGAAACGGTATATTTAATCAAATGTGATGATTAAGTCTTTTTTTTATAATTTTAGGTAAGGTAATATGTCTAATTAATTTTAAGGGAAAAGGAGGAGATGGAACTTTGTAATTGTGTGGTTCAACCACTAAGCTCCATTTTACCTTACTTTCTTAATTATCGACAGACGTAAGTATATGCATAGTTTGGTTGCACAAATGACCATAATATTGACGGTCACAGTGAGCTGAGTTTTCTTAGGACTAGTTTGTTTGGTGCTTTCTTGAAAGCAAAACCTTTTTACTTTCTTTTCAAGATTAAAAATGTTTATTTAAATATAAAGTGTAACATAAAGTGTTATTGAGGCAAAGCAATAGTTTTTCACTTTCGCAGACCGACAAATCAAAATTACCATTTATCTGCACGGTAGTGATGCTGGACTGGGTCCAACTGGAGTCAAGTCAACATAATTTAGTCGAAATAAACTAAAATATGAAACTCATATACATAAAAAAGGAAAAGAAAATAAGAAATGGCCCTTTATTGACATTAAGATTACTGATATAAAAGAAAAGAAGGGACAAAAAATCGCTCCTCCATCGCGAATAGCGTTAGAAGCTAACCTACTATGCGAGGGTAGGCTGCTTTGAGTGGCCTGATATTTGTGGTCATGAGCAACGGGAAGCTTTTTTTTAGTCACCTTATTGTACTATTACAAGTCAAAAGCAACAAGCAAAATAAATCTCGAAAAACTGGATTGTTGACTATCTTAGATGCTTATAATTTTAATTAAATTTGCATTTCTAAACAAAAGAGCGGGATAACATAAGATTATGAAACTTTGTTAACTCATATTTATTTAGGTTCGATGATTTATTTATGTGATTTTTTATTAAATTAAAATTAATGCGTAAGGAAAATTAAAATTATTATCAATTTTTTAATAATTTGTTTATACAATCCATTACCTGATGTCAATGCCTATATATTGAATTATCATTTATACTCGCAGTTAAAAATAGGAAATTTCCTAACATGGAAATGTCTAATAATCTCAAACAAAGCAAGATTAGTATCAAAAAATATCAAATTAGATAATCAATAATTGCAAACTAGGCTACCAATAATCAAATCGAATTGGCTCGAGAAATTACGTAGTTTGAAGCATTTGATCCCGAGAATCGGGACTGGGGCGGGGAGCTTTACGTCGACGGCCGAAAAGGAACGTCAGGACCAGAGCAGCAACGATGGCGACCAAGCAAGGACCCAGCATATTGCAGACAGGTTCGCTGGAACAAAAGATGCAAACGGGTGAAGGTTTGTTGGTCGGACCCTGCTTGGCGGCGACGGTGTGGGTTCGATCAATGCTTGTCTGCTCTGGGGAACCTGCAAAAAGGAATCAAACGTAGCAGAGGAAACAAACAAGCAAGCGGTGGCCTTAAGTGGAGCCGGGATGCCGCCTGGAATCACCGAAAACCGCCAGGGACTGCTGCTGTGGTGTTAGAATAAGTCGGCAAAGCTGCTGTCGCGGCTGCAGCAGGACGTGCTGAGCGCGACGAAGCGTGCCAGCAAGCGAGGTAGAGGCGCGACGATGGGCAAGCTGGCAGTGAGCGCGGTGACTGGTGAGGGGGGGCGGCGGCGGGGTTCGTACAAGGACAGGAGCCGGAGATCAACTCCGGCAAACAAGGCCTCGAGAATTTGGACGAGAAAGGAAACCACAGATCGCCGGACGAAAGCAGCAACAACACCGAGAAATGAAACCGGCTGAGCAAGAGCCCCTAAGAACGATGAACAGTCGCCTTTTCTCTCTTTTTTGTCTCTCAAATTGTGAGCCGTCCTCTCTAATTGTTGCGTGTCTGAGGGTTGTGCAGAAGCGGCCGTCCCAATGCTCCTCTTTTTATAGTGTTTTTCTTTTTACCTTTTCTTTTTTTTTTTTCTGTGAAATCTCACTTTTCTTGTTTTAAAATAAATATTATACTACCCTCAATATTCCGCTCCCTCTCAAAACTCATGTAAAGCTCCCAGAATTTGCTTCAGATTTTCTTTGTCGTTGACCGAGCAATCCTAGCAAGATTGGGTCTTTCCTTTTCATTTCCAAAGCTTTATTTATTTCATGAAAAATAAATATTTTAAAAATATATTTAAAAAATATATATCATTCATTTTGCTTAAAATAATAAATTAATAAAAATATTTTTATTATTGACAATAAGACGGTGACATGTAAGCTGCACCCAATATTTTCAATGTTCATCTCCTCGGATTCGATCCAAACCCCAACTCACACACCCAAAGTCTTAAATCGGGTCTCATCTTTTCCTTTTTATTTTATTGTTTTCCTTTTGTTGTTTCCCTCATTGTGCACGACTGTGATGCATTTAGGATGATGTGCTTGGCTTGACTAGGGCCTTGACTTGGGCGTGTGAGCTGGGGTTTGGATCGAATCCGGGGAGATGAATAGAGTGTTGGAGGCAAGTTCTTGGAAATT